>JAQGAX010000234.1:0-19933 GCA_034698105.1 Plectus exinocaudatus | reverse complement strand
TTTTCACAGTTGCGTTTGCAAGCCCGGCACCGACGGTTTACTGTGTGACAACCAATGGGATTCGTGCTCTGCGCGGCCTTGTCTCTTCGGTGGCCGTTGCGTACCGACAGACAGATACGAATACCGGTGGATATTTAGTGACCTCTCTTGCTTACTTCTGACTTTCTCTTTGTAGATGCGAGTGCCCCTCGGGCTATAATGGTACGGTGTGCGAGCATATGTTCGACATTTGCCTTGTGAAAGGTATGATAGTTTTACTTCTTTAAGTTTAACTTAGTTTTAATTTGACTACGACTGAACATATATTCATATTGCTGGCTGCTGATTCCATTTTGTGCAGGTTTCCAATGCGTCAAGGGCAACTGCTCAATGGACAACAGCGTTGCCCGTGGGTTTCGTTGCGATTGTTACGAAGGTTTTGACGGTTTCGATTGCGAATTGGAGATTGATTCAAGTTAGTGGATTCTTTGGATCCCCAGAGAATAAGTTATAGTTTACGCCAAATAAAACGTGCACTGATGTAAGCGTAAATTATACTCAAAAACTGAGACTTTGCCTAGGTGAGACGATCATTTCAAATTTCACTCTGTGAAAGGGCTACTTGATTTTGGCGTGCAGAAAATACATCCAATTGGATGCCCTGTTGCAGCTTCACTGAGTGCCTTCTTGGCCCGCTGGGGATTCGTCGTTTGGCCGACGATCATGTTCGTCATTGTCTGTCCACTCAAGACTTTCGGCGTGTACTGGCGAGAGCGACGCGCGCGCAAAGAGCTGGAATTGTTTGGTGATCAGCACACGATGAGAGGTGATTCGATGACTCTGTCACAAGTAACCATCGAAGTGCCGATTACTAATCAGCAATCTGAATATTCCGCAATCCAATCCTAGTTTTTTTTTCCTTTGTTACCGCCTGTTGTTTGCTGATGATTGTCGTATTCTCAGACAAGTTAGTCGTTTGCTCACGGGTCTGTAATCGTGACAAAGACATTTATTTATTAATTATATGTACAAATAAACAAATGAAATTAATTTTGCAAACAAATGGTATGTATATGCATAGTTATCAAGTTTGTGTTACAGTATCACGTGATTATTGTCCGGCAGTGGCAACGACTTGATCCAAACAAAATGCTGTCTGTCAGCTACACTGGAGATCTTTTCTATGCTCGTGGGGCAGGTATTCTCGGTGATGCATTTTTTGCTATTGCGGTCGACGCCCTGCCTGCCAACACCGTTCTGGCGGCAATGTTTGTCCATGGTGCTGAGATTGGTAAGCTGTTGGAGTCGGTAATTTTTGCGGTGGCGCTGTGATTGGTTGCAATTGAGGCGGTCGATTCCATGGTTGGGCCGCCGACTGTTGATGTGGATTCCACCGCTGCTGTTTTGCAGCCAAATTTTGTTGATATTCGATTGGATTTGCGTGCTGCAGCCGCTGCTGAGCTGTGTAGTGAGCATGGTGCTGCTCGTATGGAATCCACAGTTGATTCGACTGTTGAGTCATTTGTGCAGTTCTCCCCGCTTGGTTAGGCAGCGTATTTCCATTTGAATAAGAAACTTGATATGTCTTTGACTGTGATTGCTGTTGCATAGGCTGACGAACGGCTGATTGCTGTGGTTGTCGCGATAGCACCTTTGGGTGACCAATCGGCTGAGTTTGTTGCGGCCGTGGTACGGTATTCATTTGGCCATTCCATTGTGGTTGACACACTTTGGTCGTACCATCTTGAGAATATTCTCGCCACTGAGGTTGCAAGAGCGGCGCTTTGCCAGCAGCATTCGGTGGTTTCTTTTTGTTCATCCGACGCTTTCTGTTGAAAAGATTGATTCCAGAGAGTCGCAGATAATAGAACACCATCCATCCTAGCGCAATGCTCTAAAAGAGTGCAGTTATTGCTACTTTAGCCATATTCAATTGGTGTACTTACATTGATTGCTATAGCCATAAGAAATTCGATGTAGGTCATGGTCAGTTGCTCATTGAATACATCCTAAAATGGAAGAAGTCGTATCATCGCTGTTCATAATTAGGATAGGAGGGTCGACGAAGTCTTACCCCACTCCACCAGATAACGGCGTACGCCGTTGACATCAGAATCGATGCAACAACTGTCATGAACCAAGGCCAAATACAATTACGTTGCATCTGAAAATATGCCAACTGATTAGTCACTTTGAGCCAGGTAGCCAGGCGTACCAATACTGTGCCATATAATAGGACGATGGAGAGTACGAAATGAAGGATGGTCACGATGAGATTGACGAGCGCAATGACGGAAAGAGCTGCAAATTCGGTAAGCGTTAGCTTTAGTTTGGTATGTTCTTCATTATTTGTCCTTATTCATGTGGTAATCTAAATGTACTATACAACATGCGGTGCAACTTCTAAGAAATGGAGCGCGTCACAGATTCAGCAACGCAATTACTATCAGAGGTTTCTTCCGAAAATATATTTCATTACAGAACGCACTCACTATTCACGCGCCTTCGTTCTGGTGTTTCAGTAAAACGTTGGTAGATGCCAGGAAATCGAGCTCGATAAGTATTATCGCTGAAAGCAAATCCGAATATTTTTATGCTGCGCTAACTAATTGTGATACCCCGGGACCATAGGTACTTGTCTATTGTCCAATTCATATTGGAGATCTCTAACGACCTTCAGCTGCCAACCCATGATGCCAATTTGAATCAGCGCAAATATCTGGAACGGCAAAGTCATTGATTATTGTCTGAGGAAGCAATCGGCTATTATCCACTTTGGTAGCTAGGTATTGTTATCTGAACAGGGACCGAGTTCATTGCTATGTCAATGGAAGCCTCTAACAATAGCGCAATAAAGAGCAACCTGAAAGTCTGTGGTCGCACCACGGAAGTCTGATTGGTATCAATGCCCAAATTCTCCTGAATGAACAGTAAACTCTTACACAGCTCCATACTGCAAATATCACAGCACCAGTTCGAAGCACTTTAAGCTGAGTGTCCGTCGATTGGCGAGGATATGGATCGAATCTTCTACCTTTTACCATTTTCAGCGTGCCTCAGCCAGCGTACTACGCGCATGGGGCGATCACAACTGACGCTGAACGTGAGCAATGTGTGCCAATAGAAGAGCATTGGTATTCAGGCTGTTGTGCCCACGCCGCCGTGCCGTGATCGTCAGTGTTTGCTCACGTGATAATGGTCTCGGTGATTCGCGCTGCGCTAACAGGAATGGCTGCTCAGCAACGGCTGAGTTTATTCCCATTTACAGAGTAGACTTATTTGTGGCTTATTTATTAAGCATCATCTTCATTTCACTTTCATTTAGGCAACACAGATCATACAATCACAGGTTCGACAATAGTCTTTTCAACGCGAACAGGCACATGAGGTCGACGGTTGCTGCGAACGGCTGGTCGATGCATCTCGTGATTATTGGTCCAGGGACCCAGAGAATCGTTGGCGTAATAGTCCATCGGATAGGAATCGGTGCGGTATTCGACGTCCTTGAGCGCCGCCGCTAACTCGTACGGCGTCAACAGCGGCTTGTCGAACGCCGAACCCCAGTCGATCGACAATCGCGGACAGGCTACTTGCACCCAGCTAAATTTGAACCTCGACATTATAATAAGAAAATGGTTAAAGTATCCAGCGTACCAGTCGACTTCGGTGAAAAGTTTGAGTTTATCCGGAAACACTTCCGACAACAGCACACGAATATGATCTTTACCGGCTGAGTGAAGTCTTGACTCTAAATTCTGAAACTCAACGCGATAGGCTAGTATTTTTGCACTACAAAGAATAACGAAACCTCGAGAACTTTGATATTACCCTGTCGACCAAGAGTGCCCAAAATCAGCCCAAAGGTTTTGGCACTTCGAGCACGAACGATGGCATCGTGCCGTGTTCGATTCATCAGATTAAAATCGTACTCTTCCCGAGTGAATTTTCGAGCGTATGGGTCGTACTGATACGCGGGCACAGTGGGATTCTGAATCATCGCCGACTCCAAGTGAAAGCGACCATCACCCAAGTAGCTGAAAGTGCACAAGTAAGCGACTGAATAAGAGTACACAGACCTACACAAGAGCATCGGTGCCAGCCGGCAATCTGGGCGAGGTGCAGCCAAGAATTTCACCCGGACTCAGAGGTTTGCACTGGGGGACGATGATGCTATATCCTTCGGCGGTCAGCGCTTTGTGCACATCCTATTAGAAAATTAGCGTTGAGCAAAACGAACGGTTCCAGAACAACGGCTGGGTGGGTACCTGAAGACAGCGAACGAACTGAATGGTGCTAACGAGCGCGATGGTGGACCCGGGCGAGAAGTTGGTCTTGAGCGTGTCGATCAAGTGCCCAGCGTTCATCTGAATGTCGACGAACACGTAGAGCATCTGTATGCCTTCCGTATTTTGAATTGGCACAAGACAGCTGTGGCCATAGTGTACGAGCAAGTCGCAGCCTGAATATATGATTGTGTGAGAAACGTCAAGAAAGAGAGCAGCGTGGCTTCAGATAAACAAAAAACAATAGCGAATTCATCTACTATGAAAGTGATATCGTTACTTGGGGGTACTTTGAATCATCGCCTGAACACAGTGTTGATTAAGTGAAGTGTCATTGAGCACAATATTTTAGAAATATAGCCAGAACGATACGTTTCAGACAATAAGACTTACCGAGCCCTTTGGCAGTAAAATCGTCAACACAGCAAGCGCCATATGTGACGTCCCCCATGATCACAGTCTCACAGCCAGTGTACTTTTCCAGCAAATCGGCGATTACGCACGCATAAAGGAGCAGTCCTTCAGGAAACTGCAAAGCCACTAAAGCGCAACAATAAATTAAATCAATCAATCAATTTAATACAGACATGCCTCGTTTGCAGCCAGTAGTTCGAATTTTCCAAATTGTTTTGGCGACTTCAAAATTGTAATTGGCCGGCAACTGAAACAGGGAGACTGTTAAAAAGAACGATTCCAAAATAAAAACTAAAAGATATGAAAGTTATAAGCAAGCACTTACAATTTTCATATCTTTTTGAAGTTCTTCGCTGTTGCTAATTTCTTCCAACAATAATTTGTTTGAATGTACTGTCTTTGATGAAGATGCACTTGACGATGAACGAATCGCTGCCATTGCTTATGGGATTTGAAAAAAGGAAAGGAATCCGCTTGCTTAGAAATTGGTTGACCCTTCTTGCCTCGCCGCCCTTATTTATCAGGAATCATTGGATCTGGGACTTCATCTTGACTTGGATCTGAATCTGATCCGAGTCTGAGCTTTGCGTAACAACGCAGAAACAGGCCCGAGGTACCGTACCTAACGTATGAGGGAGGGTAATACCCGGAATTAAAAGGGAAGCGACGGAAGGGAAGATTAAAAGTGAAATGATCTTGGACGAATTTCGAGTCCTATATCCGGATTTATTGGCAGAAGAGAAGTGTGGAAGACGCCAAAAGTGATATCGAATCAAATTACGTTACGACGATACGACGCTGCATCTTGAATAGGAACACTGTATATCACTATGGAAACCCAGCCAATCTCACGTCATCGCGCAACTGCTGATATTATGCAAATTTAGGTAAGCCACTCCACCCTCTTAGTGTCGCACTTACGATGACCCAAGTCAATTCGCGCATCATTCTCAGACCGTTTGGCTGGCATTGGCCTTTTTCTTCATATGTACGAGGCTGGCCCGTCTCAATACGATCCTTTGGTTCCCAAGGACATTCTTATGAAAAAAACGAAAGGTTGCCTAAAGAAAATGATTGGTTCGTTCCTCACTTACCTCTTCATTTTCAAAAGGGAATCTTTAGTTTTTCATTTGGGAATGTACTGGTTTCTTTTGGCAAACTGTGTCATTTGTACCCTAAGAACCTTTGTAAATTAGTGGTCCCGAAGCGATGATGTTCGCACAATGGCAAAACTGCTTTCTCATCACCGCCACACCTCGATCCGTCCCCTCTTCTCTCTCCGATCGAATTGAACGCGTTGATCCTCCGTCTGGCTTAGCGGCGTGGATAGAAGGTCATTCGTTTAAAACGATTCATTTGACGTCCCCCATATTTGGTACAATTCTGTGTCGACTATAAAAGCTGAAACATGACGGCAATGTTTGCGAACACTCGTTCGTCGCAGCAGTCTTCTGGCTATCTTGTCGAGTTCAAGGTTTGTTTATAGCTTTCTAATTAATGCAGAAACCTATCTAATTGCCCTGTTTATTTATATTTTTGAGTCATGGTTGCGATCGTTTATTCACTTAAAAGCCAAGTGTTGTAATATCGCAAGCTTTCCAGGCGGGTAAGTCGAGCCTGAATACTGGCTCGACTCCGGAGAAGCGCAAGGTGGTCGCTGACAAGACTAAAGGGCAGGTGTTCATCAAGCAGTCGAACGACCAGCTGATGCACTTTTGCTGGAAGAACCGGGAGACTGGCGCCATCGTCGACGACCTTATCATCTTTCCCGGCGACACCGAGTTCCTGCGCGTCAAGGAATGTCCGGATGGTCGCGTGTTCGTGCTCAAGTTCAAGAATTCGGATCGTCGGTGCTTCTTCTGGATGCAGGTCTGTGCTGACTCTTAGTTTTAAAACTACTGATATGAATGCAATTCTCCAAAAATGACCCACCCGCGGTCGTGAAGTTTTCTATCTGCCAGTACTAATTGGGAAGGATGTTGAGAGGCAGTGACGGAGGCATTTCTTCGTAAGTTTCTTCACGTTTTGCCGTCTGCTTCATTGTTTACTTTAAATTTGATGCTCGTATCGAAGCCGTCCAGTGTTCTCTCAGCGACACTCGTCGGTCAAAATGGAGCAAATATAATTAGATGTGTTTGGCCTGGCGTGATTCGATTACCAGAGCCGGTCTCGCTTTCCAAACGCTCACACTCTGGTCTCTTTTGGCTTTTTAAGTTATTTAGCAACGAGTAATTGGGAAGGATGTTGAGAGATCTGCAATAACAGATGTGTCTTGAATGTCGTACTACTGACCATAAGCAAGACCAGCTTTGTTTGGCTTGCCATTCTGTTAGCCGTCGTGCGATCGCTCACAGGCTGAATAAAAAATGATATTTAACCTCATAAAATTGAATTTCAGGAAGGCAAAACTGACAAAGATGACGAATACTGCCGCAAAGTGAACGATCTGTTGAACAATCCACCGGCGCGCAACGCCGGCCGCGGAGGGGCCGATCGAGCGGACCAGCTGGCTGGCTTGGGTCTGGGCGGCGCCGAGGACTTGGGCGCCTTGGGCAATCTGGATCAGGGCCAGCTCATGCAGCTGCTCAGTACGTTGATAGTCATTATCGAAATTGTTTCATCGACTATTTTAATCATGTGATGTTTTTCCACTTGATTCGATCACAAACTGTGCTAGCATATAATAATAAGTGTCACCCGAATTGAGTGAACGTCTGTCTCCATACCTGTAGCAATGCGGTTTCTCTGCAGGCCTGATGGGTCAAGGCGGTGGCGGACTCGACCCGGCGACGGCAAGCGCTCTGTTGCCGCAACTCGGGCTCGGTGGCGGCAGTGACGGAGGCATTTCTTCGTAAGTTTCTTCGCGTTTTGCCGTCTGCTTCATTATTTACTTTAAATTTGATGCTCGTATCGAAGCCGTCCAGTGTTCTCTCAGCGACACTCGTCGGTCAAAATGGAGCAAATATAATTAGATGTGTTTGGCCTGGCGTGATTCGATTACCAGAGCCGGTCTCGCTTTCCAAACGCTCACACTCTGGTCTCTTTTGGCTTTTTAAGTTATAATAATGCTGGTCGAAAATAAAGCCGATAGTAATTTTAATACTTAGCAGCTCAAAAGTAGCCTCAAAATAGTGACTCAACTGCTTTTCGTCAATAGTTATGTTGTCTTGGTCCATTTATATCGTTCTTTATGCAGGACTCCGTTGACGACTAATGTGACGCCGGCGGCAGCGGCGACGAGCACACCGCCGACAGGCCGTTCGGTGCGCGGTCGAACGCAGCAAGGGCAGACGACGGCGCCCATTCAGCTCTCCGAACTGCAAAACATCATCTCGTCCATCAGCGTTCCTCAGGGTCAAGGCTCTGCTGCGGGAGGTGGACCGGGTTAGTACATGTTATTTCTTGACAAATAATATCATATTTTGACTTAGACTTTGTTTCAATTTCGTCTTAGTGAGAATCAGCTCAGCCGCTATTATTGTCATTGTATTGTTGGATCAGTGACTGTTCACGGTAACATTTCAGAAATCGACTTGGAGTCGGTGATGACAGGCGAGAATCTGCAGGAGTCGGTGCGCGATGAAGGGAACGAGGCACGTCTGCTGCCATTGCTGCCGACCGAAGCGCCGATCGAGCAGAACCGCCAGGAACTCGAGCAGACCATTCGTGCGCCACAGTTTCGTCAGGTATGCCAATGTTCTGGGGTGGCACCATTGGAGGCGAAACTTTTCACTCATAAGAAGGGCATAGTACTATTTCTGAAAAAGATTTACCTTTTCTTGCGCGGTTTCTCTTTTTGTGTCCTTCCCAAGTGCTCTGCTTACTGTGTTCGTAAGAATAGACTGTTGCTTGCAGGCGGCTGAAATCTTTGGTCATGCACTGCAGACGGGCCAGCTTGGTCCGGTGTTGCACCAGTTCGGCGTTGGTCAGGAGGCGGTCGAGGCTGCGACTCGCGGAGGTTCGACTTTTGCTTAAATTTCATTACATGAGCGGCTGGTTTCAGACATGGAAAAGTTCGCCGAGAAGCTGACCGAGGCCGAAGGTGGCCCGAAGGCTGCCGACCAGAAGAACCCTTCCGGTAAGCCACTTGTTAGTTATTGGTTGGTGTTGCTGAGTGATAATTGTGTTGCTGCTTTCAGGTTCTGGTTCTTCGGAATCTGGCCAAGGCGACTCGCCGGAGGACGCGACTGTTCGCGAGCCCGAGCCGAAACGGGGAAAGACTGATGATGAAATGGACCTCGACTAGCGGTCGTTCATGCCCGATCCCTTTTATATTATGCTGTTTCTTCAGCACGTTCAGCAACTAACACTTTTTCATTGCTGTATGACAACGTTTGGTTTTGATCATCCGTGATAGTATTCGATAAAATCGTGATCATTATTGCTGCAGAGATGCATGATACATATACTTTCCCTGGCAATCCACCTAAGTTGGGCTGTGTTCAACGCAAACAGAAATAGCAGTTTCGGTTGAAGCCACCCTACATGGTGGATTGTTTTGCTATCAGCGGTTCAGCGCGCGCTTGCTGCACTTAACGGTTGTCTCGAGGTACACTTTAAGTGCACGCATGCCGCAAATTTTATCTTTGAGCATAGTTATGGCCGTTCAAATAGCCCTTGTCATGCTATTTACAGTAGAAACCGCTCATAGCGGTTAATGGGGAACTGGCCAATCTTGACCGTTATGTTTGTTATTATAAACGTTAGCTGTACAAAACAGGCGGTGGGCCGGTCCTCAACCGACTTCTACAAGCGATTGTCACTGTATATTACGTTGTTCTTCAATATACACTGGCACTTTCCATTGATGAAAATTTTCTTTGTGAGTAGGAGTGAGTACCAGTATTGCAATAGTACTAAATTACTGAGTGTTAGTACTTAGTAAAGAAATTAGTGGGTCTGCGTTCGAGAGACAACAAAATGAGCCTATTTTTACGCTTGCAAAATTAATTTTTAGCTTGGAAAATACGTCCCGGGCTTATTATCGAGAAAATCCGGTAATAGTACTATAGTTCGGTTTCATGACTCCCTATTACTAACTTAGTACCAAGTAAAAGAATTTTTCAACGTATCGTGGTACTATTAAGTACAAAGTAACTTAGTAAAAAGTCGTAATTTAGTACTAAGTTGCTTACTGGTACTACCAAGTCAATAACTTCGCACTTAGTGCTAGGTTAATTTCCCAACTGACATTTCTAACTTAGTACTAAGTTCATTTTTCTCAACTGCAACACTGGTGAATACTTGGTCAATAAATTTCTTTGTGATAACGTTGCTGATCTAAGCTGCATCTAATACAGTATATCGACTGTGAACGCTCAATGAAATGTTGAATGCGATCGACTCCAATAAATTGTGTCCTAAAGACATTCAGCACACATGATCACTAAGATAAAAATGACGTTGCCTCTGAGTCGCCGCCATTCCAATTTATTGCGCTGACGTACAGTGTACTACACACTATACGGGAGATGATAGCATTCCATGTCAACATTATAGGTTAATCAGTGGTACAAGATACCCGTCACTTTTACAGACTACATGTGGTGCCGTAAAGCAACGGACATTAGGAGACATGGGACTGAGTCAGATAGATGATGTGAGATGCTCGTCATTGGTGGATCAACGATGATGACGTTATTTCTGACTCATTCTTCGCTTGTTCGGTGCGGTATGTTGACTTTGACCCGCGCTCTATATTGCGACAGAGCCGCGTTCGTTATCAAAGTGCCTGTGGCGCTCATATTGTTGACACAATGCACACTAGCTAGCCACTATACGGCCCTATAAAAACAACGTTATAAAACGCAAAGACGACTGTACAGGCAGTCGTCTTTTCGGGCGCGCCCGAGTGCGTTGGCCGACTAAGCGTGAAGAAAAATGGGCGCCTTTGCACAGCTACGTCTGCTGCTATGGAAAAACTTTCTCAGTCAGATTCGATCGCCAATCTTCACGGCTTTCGAGTTTCTCGTACCGCTGATTCTGATTGGTGCTTCTTTGGGTTTGATGATTGGGGTGAGTAAAATCTGTTTGGAACGGCCCGGGGCATATTAAGGGACCCTTTATGACCACGGCCACTCCAATGCGACCGTCCTGATCGTCAATCACTTGCAGTTCCGCTATAAATTCGAAACACCTGAAAATGCACAGTACTACCCAGCTTGGCCAGTCGTCGGCGGCTACAAGGACATGGTGCAAAGTGTTAGCATGAAAAATGATGTAACGGAAGGAACTATTTTGCCAGTGGATGACTTTCTCGGCAGCTTTTCTGGCGAATGCCAGTTTCTCAATGTCCAAAATACATCAGGCTTCTTGTCATATCATTTGTCAATGACCATAGGGTTTGCTCCGGATACAGACACAATACAAAAGATTATGGGATATGTTAAACAAGCATACACTGGTTTTCAAATTATCGAAATTCCATATAACGGGACATTTATTCCAATTTCCTTGAATATGACAACTGAAGTCTTTGGTGAGTTAATGAAGTCCGGCATTGAATTACCCTTTCACTGGTTTGCTTGCTTCAGCTATGGCCACAGAAGAAGCACTTGTAAGCAATTTAACTCGGCAACTCAGCGAACAATGTGGCAATTCATATCTTGGTTCGATTAAAAAATATGATAGCAATGGTCAATTTGATATGCTTTTTTGAATTTAGGCGGTGTTGTTTTTAACAGCAGTTTTGCAAACGATCCGTTTGGAACGGAGTTGATCGAGTACAAAATTCGTTTGACGAATACACAGCGAAGGGACAAGGACAAGGATGCTTGGGATACGAGTCGACTATTTAACATGGCGATCATATCTGGACCGAGAAATAACGGCTCAGAGAATTCGAATGGAGGAAAACCAGGTGAACATGAGTGGGTCACGAATATTCTGTGAGCCGGATTTCATTCCTCGGTATTCATTTAATAGGGTGCAGCAGGGCTGGATCATAGATGAGGCATACGAGGCATTTGCCTCGGGCCCCGACCTAACGTAGTACAGGAGGAGCCCCCGGCATACCGAACTTTGGGGTACCCTCCAGTAATAGTGGGGCCCCCAAGGCTCGACGTGCCTCGGGCTCAACTCTTTTGTGTCTCGGGCCCCCAACACCCATAATCCGGCCCTGGGGTGCAGTCACAAAAATTTTAATACATTGTTGACTTTGCACAGTAGCGAAGCACAAATTGATCGCATTTAACCAAAAATTTTGTTGGCTTTTATATTGTGATATGCATTTCCCATTTTATTATTGTCGACGAATTTTACGTTGGAAAACTAGCGAAGTGTTGCCATGACAAACAAAATACAGCTCATCTTTCTGAGAAAAACATCTTTTCCTTTGGCCCAGATCACTATTATTAAGGAGAACACAACCGGGCGGCCACCACCGCAATTATCCATCCAATAGTTTACATTTGCAGGCTACTGGGAGGAAGGATTTCTCACAGTTCAACGGGCAGTCGACAATGCCATCACCAAGGTGTTGACACATGAGCAGTACAGCGACACGACCGTCTACCTGCAACGTTTTCCGTATCCCCCTTACACAAGGAAGATGATCGAAATTGGGGCACTCTTCCTTCCAATTATCATAATATACTCCTACATGACCAGCGTTATTTACATTACTCGAAACATTGTACAAGAAAAAGAAAATCGTCTCAAGGTTGGTCGATCGTTCTTATGTTGGCTACCGTGAGCGTGCCAGAAGAAGCGGCTAAGCAATTCTGGCCCTCCGAACGTTCATTCTGATGAGATTTTCTTATTAATATTTATCTTACCAATTGCATGATTCAGTGAATTTGGTTTATCAAGTCACGTTTTACTCCCTTATTAAATCAAGTATACGTTTCGGCATGTTAGATTTATTTGGCTGATTGATTTTAGCGCGCGATAGTTCTCTAAAACTGCTTCGCTTTTTACGGTATCAATGCTATAATGCAGGAATACATGAAAGTGATGGGTCTATCGCAATGGCTTCACTGGATAGCCTACTTTATCTCCAATTATGTCAAGCTGCTATTCACCGTCATCATTCTCACAGGCTTGCTCACTCCGTTACTAAAACAATCGGACTTTTCTGTCTTGCTCATATTCTTCATGCTATACGCTGTCAATGTCATATACTTTTCTTTCACAGTCTCTACCTTTCTTCAATCCGGTCAGTCTCAATTTCACGAACGATGTAGAATGTCATGAGTCGAACCTGATTGATTACAGGCACCGCCGGTACGCTTCTAGCTGTATTCGGTTGGATGATTCTCTACTTCTGGTACGTACTGTTTGCCAATCTGGACGCGCAGAGTCCTTACTCATTCAACATACGCCTGCTGAATTGCATAAATCCCAACACAGCTATGGCTCTTGGAATGGGTCTCATGGCGCAATATGAAGTCCAATGTAAGAGTCATATTTTGGCAATAATTTTTCTTTGAGCGATACATTAATCGTTTAGCTAATGGTTTCCACTGGTCAAATCTGTTCACTAAGGCGGCGCCTGACCAAGATATGACAATGGGACATATTTTTGCCATGCTTATCGTTGACGTTCTGATCATGGCTTTCATCACGTGGTTCGTTGAGGCAGTCAATCCAGGCGGTGAAGGCGTGCCGCAAAAACCGTGGTTCATGTTCTTGGTCTGTCGTTGTTATATTTATATTTTAAAATTTTTAACTTTTATTTTATAGCCCTCATATTGGTTTCCAAATCTTGGTAAAAAGCAGGCGGACCACAGCCGTATACTGGAACGAATGACCTCCGAGACAATGGGTGACGCAAAAATTGAACCAGAACCTGGTAATCTGCAACCGGAGATAACGGTGGCTGGTTTGGGCAAGGTGTATGGCACTGGCTTAATGAAGAAATTGTTCGACTGTAAATGGGTATGGATTTTACAAATTCGAGCACTCGCTCCTGAATTTTGAGACCCCCACCCCAGGGCGCATGTCGGTCTTGTGATTATTCGTTAGGACGACGGTGCGCACTGCGCGATAATACAATTACTGTAGAAATCGTTTATAGCGGTTAAGACGGCCAGTCCATTTACCGCTATAAACGATTTCTATGTATAAATATTTCAGGGCAAATCTGGTGAGAAGAAAGCTGTAGATGGGCTCAATCTGAAGATGTACCCTGGCCAAGTGACGGTTCTGTTGGGCCACAACGGTGCGGGCAAGTCGACCACTTTCTCCATGCTCACTGGAGTGACTCCTCCGAGCTCTGGCACAGCCTTCATTTCTGGCTACGATATTCGCACCTCGTTGCCAACTATTCGAAAGTACTTAGGACTCTGTCCACAGTACAATATCCTGTTCAATAACCTAACGGTTATGGAACACTTGGAATTTTTCTGCAAGGTGGGATGTCAATGTTGCCTTTTCAAATCAAAATTAACGGTATTCGTTTCAGCTGAAAGACCGCAAGTATACAAAAGCGGAAGCGTTGTCTATTTTGAGTCGACTGAAAATCGAGTTCAAGCAGGACAGCAAAGCGGGAACGCTCTCGGGTGGACAAAAACGAAAGCTGTCGTTGGCGATCGCGCTGATTGGTGGATCTGAGGTATAAAAATTTTACCACAGGATACTGCCTGACAATTCATAGCACCTCGGTTTCTGTTGCTTAGATCGTCATGCTGGATGAACCCACATCTGGTATGGATCCAGGCGCTCGCCATGAAACGTGGACGCTGTTGCAATCTGAAAAATCCAGCCGCACCATTCTGCTCACCACTCATTACATGGAGGAAGCTGACCTGTTGGGCGATCGCATTGCTATTCTTTCCCACGGGAAGCTGCAATGTTGTGGCACGTCTATGTTCCTCAAGAACCAGTACGGTAAGTATTCATACGCACTGCACTCAAATTACCTTTGTAGCGTCCTTAATGCTTACTATAATTTGGTATGATGTAACGTCATCGATATTAGGTATTTCTGTACAGTAGAGCACGAAAAGTGCAGGTTACTCTTGGTTCCCGTCTCCTAGACAAAAATAAGATTTCTGATTCGCTAATTTGAATGAGCAGCCAGTTTTTGAATTCGAGAGCCCATGTACAGTATTGCTTTGCAATTGACCGCAAATGTGTCTTTCCAGGTGCTGGATACCATGTAACCGTCGTGTTCAGTCGTGAATCGAGTGGAAACACATTGACCGTCTCGTCATCCAACCATCCGTTTGCTGCAAGAACCGAAGCAACCCTTCAACTATTCCGTCAACACTGTCCCGAAGTTGAAATGCAATCGGCGGTTGGGATGGAGGCGACATTCCTTTTACCTGGCAACTATCGTGATCGATTTTCCGCATTGTTCCGCGACTTGGAACAGAAACAATCAGCGATTGGCATCACGTCGTTTGGTGTATCAATCACGACAATGGAAGAAGTGTTTTTGAAGTGAGTTCTAACAGTAGACGACAACAAGTTTGAGATGTTGTGAGATGAGCTCACTTTGAAGTCATGCTTGGTTATCACTGATTTGCTAAGAACGCAAGTTTCACATTTCAGCATATCGTTAGTTGATTAGTTTCTGTCAATTGTTCGGTTGTCTGACCGAAGTTCGTTGAGTTACGGTGTCTTTCTACGATTTACAGTCTTGCATTAATCATTTTTTAGAGTGGGAGAGTTGGCCGATGCAAAGAACGCCGCGGGTGACGGTATCTCAGTCGGCCTACCCAGCTCAAAGTCGGTCGGATCGGTGAGCACGACGAGCAGTCAACAAATGGAAAAACTGAAGCCATATATAGAGCGTTAGTGGACTGCTTTGATTACGGTATTCTTAAGAGCGCCTTCGTTGCAGAAATCAAGGTAAAACGACGTCTGACTGGATTCGCTCGTTGGATACAGCAGCTGCGAGCCATGTTCATCAAACGGGCCATCTACTTTTTCCGCCGTTGGACTCAGATGATTCCTCAGTTGTTTATTCCGGTGCGCACGGCTTTATTCACCGTTCCTTAAATTTTTGCGCCTGTTGATGGTTACATAAATTTCGCTCGCTGTGGTTTGTTGCATTTCCGTGGAAATTTCGTGAAAATCCTGATGAGGGTGCCCGAAAAATGGTTGCTATTCGTCCCATTAACCAAACGTTGTTAAAGGTGCTCATCAACGCTTACGATATGCAAATTGTGATCACTTTTGCGGTTTCACAATCAGCCGACTGTGTGCGTTTGTTTAGGTCTTTTACATGGCTCTGCTGGTGTGGGCTGCCAAGGCGATACCTTCCGCCAAGGATCAGAACCCATTGCCGATCAACATGAGCACGTATGCGGTCGATGATTTGCCTGCCAATTCTTTAATTTTCGTTGACAACTCTCAGCTCAGCAAGACTGATATAGACATGTGAGGAAACTAAATCGGTTTCATTTAATATACTCATCAATATCCATAAATTTTGCAGATATCAAAGTGCGCTGAAGGCCCAAAATCAATATGTATCAATCGCCAACGAAACAATCTATTCAACTCTCACAAATGTCACAATTTTCAACTTGTTCACGGAGCTCAGTTCGCACCGCTTCGGCATCCACTACCCTGTCGCTGTCAAGTTTGAACAGAATACCACAGACTACTATAGAACTGGTACGTACTGCTTTTAACGACTGTTTTGGCAACCAAAGGATTGTTTGTTTACCGTAACCAAGGAGATTTCGCTGAATTGTACGGCGAAACATGGTCACCAGCAGGAATAATAAAATACTGGATCATAATAAAATAGAAATCAACGAACGCTAAACTCTTTTCTACCCTTCCTGATCACTCGTCAGGTTATTGCATTCGAACGGTAGAAATCTACTTTCTTACTTCATCTGTTTACTACTAATGGGCGTGGGGTATTTAACAGAACTTTTTTGAACTGTTGCAATTGCGCTAGTGTGGTGATTGGTCAATTTTTCCAGGCACGTCACAACTGACCTGTCACCGCACTTACCGCAATTGTAATTGCAACAGTTGCATTTTCATCAGTTTTAAGAAATACCCTCTTTATCACGCTGAATATTTGCAGCTATGTTCAACAACTATCCCCTTCACTCACCGCCACTCACTTTGAGTCTGCTCGACTCGGCTATCCTGCAGAAGGCAACGAACAGACCACGCGTGTCGATCCAAGTGACCAACCATCCGCTGCCACCGACCAGTGCCGACACGCTGAAGAATTCGAACGCAAACGAGGGCGCCGCCAATACCATCGGTTTCGCCATCATCGTCGCCATGAGCCTGGTCGTGTCCGGCTACGCCAACTTCCTGATCAGAGAGCGGAAGAAGAAGGTCAAGCACATGGAGGTTAGTGCTTAACTTTCGATTTCTTCTTCGCAACCGTGCACACCTGCGCGTGTTCTAAGCGCGCGATTCTGTCGATCATTAGCTTGACAGCGGCAGGCAATAATCCATTCATTTTTTCGCGGCGAAGAACATTTGTTGCAGTCATACAGGTCGTACCAGCAAATAAAGTATAGTAGGCGACAAATACGATGTGCCTGACCTCTTCGGCGCATCAGTCTGTCTTTGCTCAGGTGTACCACTTTACTCTTTGCTAAATATGTTTCTTCTTGAGATGATGTCGGGATTGCATCCACTTACGTTCTGGCTGTCGTCGTTCGTCTGGGACGCGGTGTCATTCCTGCTGCCAACGGCCTGTTTCATCGGCATCATGGCGTTGTTCAACGTGAAAGAGTACGTCGACGACGCGGAGACCATCTTCTCCCTCGTCGGTGCCATGCTCTTCTTCGGTTGGGCGCAGATTCCATTTGTTTACGCGTTTTCGTTCGCCTTCAAGTCGGCGCCCAAGGGATACACGCTCATCGTCTTGTACTGCATCATTTCGGGTACGGAGTTGTCTAACGTTCAGCAGTGGTTGAGGAAAATACGTGCGATATCAATCCATGTCGTCTGCCTGCCTCTTTCCTTATGTGTCTGTACTACATTTTGTCTCCGTCGTTTAATACGTTAATTACCCAGCGTCTTCTTATTGCATTACGAAACCCCAATTTAAAATACTGGTTTTAAAATTAATTAGAGTTGCCGAAGTTCGCAGAAAGTCATCATGAAGAAGTTATCGGTCCGCATTTCAGGCATGATTGGTGCGATCGCTGTGCCGATCATTTCTGCACTGAATTCAGATGACAAAGATATTGGTCGCACTTGGGGTCACATCTTTTCGGTCCTCTTTCCGACATACAGCTTATCGTCCTGCTTCTCGAAGGTATACATCAACGAGCTGGGTCGTCAGTCTTGCAAGGGCGCCTGTGAAAACATCATTACAAGAATTTCATTATGTTGTGGCTCCGACAGTGGTACGTTGTTCAAGTTTTAGTGTCCCGTCGTAAACTTGGAGCTAAGATTGAATCAGGGGCGGCAATTCCATCCCATACGGAATGCTTTTGGTTGATACACCTTCCTACTGCTCTCTATTATACAGGGCACGTTTTCGAGAATAGTTAGCTGTCCTATTAACGTCACCGTTGGCTGCCGACCATCATGATGCTATAATGGAGATTACCATTTCAGAGAAAGTATTCGTTGAGGATGTTTTTATCGACTTCTCCGCAAAAGGAATCGGTTTGAACATTGCCTTCTTCGCATTTGAAGGCTTTTTGTTCTGGGCGCTCGTACTGCTCATTGAGTTCGACGTTTTCCGAGCTCTCAGAAGCTGCACCAAGCCGAAGCCGGTGATGATGCAAGCGTTCCAAAATAATGTACGTTTTCTTTGAACCATTACCGTACACAATTACTGTATGCGCAAATGGAACACATTCGTCTTGCAGGGATTCGCCGGTGCGCAAATGTCGGTGGAAGACTCTGACGTGATTGCTGAAAAGGAAGCCGTACAGCGAATGCGTCCAGTCGAAGCGTCGCTCATCGTTAAGAACCTAACCAAGTGGTACGGCACATTCCACGCGGTAAAGGGCGTCAATTTCTCTGTGAAAACTGGCGACTGCTTCGGCTTGCTTGGTTTGTCAATCGCCGACAATTATTCATTCTTAACGCACGTTGTGTATTTATGCAGGTGTAAACGGTGCCGGAAAGACATCGACGTTCCAAATGCTGACGGGAGAGAATTTGGTATCGGACGGTGATGCATTGGTTGAAGGAAATAGTGTGAAGAACAGTTGGAGAAAGGTTGGTCTATTGCCTACATTTGTAGATTCTCAAAGAATATTCAACAGAAGGAGAACTTGTTTGTGCTTTTCACATTGCCTTCGTCTAAAACCGAAAACTAATCCCAAATAAACTAACGACAAACCAGATGAATAAATCGAGAATGATACCGTAATTCTTTTAATGAAGAATACTCTAATAGCACATCCCACCTTTTTAATCCACAATCAAGCAAATAAACTTTAGTGTCTATTACTCTCATTTCTCATAAAGCAATGTTTTCTGTCTTTCGCTTGGCTGCTAATAATAATTCTTCCGCAAAAATTTCGAAAAAATTCAAAATGGTTTAAAATCGAAAAATAAAAGGATATGTCCCTATATAACGGCAGTAAATATTAAGCCAATGAGTTTTAGGCAGGTCAGCACATCGGCTACTGTCCTCAGTTCGATGCAGTGATCAAGGAAATGAGCGGTACTGAGACACTGAACATGTACGCTCGCATCAGGGGCATCCCGGAGAGCGACGTCAAAACGGTGGTCAGTGCCGTCGTCAACGCCATCGGCATTCAGCAGTACGCCGACCGTCAGATCAAGACATACAGGTACGAACCAATTGCAGTTTCAGTATCAGAGTACGCCTCGACCGTCAACTGTTCGTTTGTAGCGGGGATTTTTCCCTATTGATAACGCTCACAGTGTTCACGTGGTTTCTGCGGCTCAATACAGGATGAACTTTTTCAGCGGTGGCAACAAACGTCGCCTGAGTCTGGGAATGGCGCTGGTCGGTTTGCCTGAAGTGTTGCTGCTCGATGAACCGACGACGGGCGTCGATCCGAAGGCCCGTCGCACAATATGGAACATTCTATCGGCAATTCGAACAGAGGGAACGGCGCTGGTGCTGACGTCACATAGCATGGAGGAGTGCGAAGCATTGTGCACCGAGTTGGCCATCATGGTCTCCGGCCAGTTCCGCTGCCTCGGCGCGGCGCAGCACATCAAGAGCCGGTACGGTATCGGCTTCACACTCGTCCTGCGTCTCGCCAACGCCGCTGTTGTGCCTGCCGCGAAGAGCAGGATCGATCGCGCTTTCCCCGGCGCGGTGCTCAAGGTACGCTTACTTTACCATTGCATTAATCGGCTTAAGGTGGTGTCGTTTCTAAAATAACCCCGAAAAC
>JAQGAX010000233.1:0-19947 GCA_034698105.1 Plectus exinocaudatus | reverse complement strand
CCCCCTTACCTTCGTAAAAAATTCTGTACCCCCCAGAATCCGATGACCAAAGATACAACCCGGGCTGGGGGGTACGTACCCCCGTACCCCCCCCCCCCCACGCCCAGGTCTGTATGTACTCAGATGAAGTGTTAGTGAGACGCAATCCGGAAAAAGTCCATGCGACCGGTTAACCGTTGCCATAAAAATCTCATTTAACGTATGATACATTATTGAATTTCTTCTGAACACAGTAAAAAGCTATAACGGCAAAAAATAACTTTATTCTATCACTGATTGATCAATAACGAAGGGAACTTTAAAGGTAGTGCTATAATAGGACTGGCACATGAAACGCGTTTACGTTCCTGTCCTAATGCAGCTGGCGCACAAACAACATTAAATCAAAGGTCATTCATATATCACAAATCGTCTTCGTATCAGATAACGCAACTTAAAAGGGCAAGTTTTGGAGTCTGTCGCACCCATTGTTAGCGCAAGTCTCTGCTGTATTGCGCAAACGCAGCTCTGTTGCTTGCCAGTAAAGCCGCAGTTACATCCAGTTTAAAAACCCAGTGTTTTAATCCAGTTAAATCCAGTTTTTAGTTAAGTTAAAGACGATGGTGGGGATAGGACAAGCGCCGTGATGTCGGGAAAGGACGGCGCGACATCCATGGTCTTGTGCACAGTCCATCTAATTCGAGCTAGTCACTGTATTCGGTACCAAGAAAGCCTGTGTCGTTGAGCAGGTGAGGGAGAGTTCGACCTGGTTAGCCACTTTGTGATCTGCATGGGGCCCATGAGGAACCATCCCTGGACACTACTCACCAGCTGCATCACAGTGGTCACGTCGCAGGTGGCATTTAGAACCGCCGTTGATGAATCTATTGCTCAAACTGTAGGCACCCTCTTTCCCAATCAGCACCAGGGTAGTAACACTAACTGGGCTAAAAAATTAGCCAAAACTGACTGGATTAACTAACTGGGTTTATTCCTGAAAAGCACAACTCTACCGTGAATATGTCGCGACTTTCACTGCTATTCTCAATTATATTGGCTACGTTCGTATCAATTACCTACTCAATGCCAGCGAACAGAGTGTCACTTGACTTTGACATTGAGCAACTAATCAGCAGTAACCGAAACGCAGCGACGAAATCGGCCTACTGCACCGCTTGTCGCGTAATCGTCAGAGGAATACGCTTCTTGATCGAACAAGAAGCCGCTGACGAGGTGATCAACGACTTCGTCAGGTAAGATAAAAGTATAACGCATGAGTATTCTAGTTTTATTCATTCAGAAATAGTTTAGGCTTTAACGGTGACGGAGAATAGAAGAATCGGGGACAGAGAATGGGGACTTTCCGCGAAGACTAGTACTTGAAGGATAGACTAATATGGTAGCATCAGAGGTCGGCACGTCCAAGGGGTCTTGCCAGTGTACTGTACATGGGTAGAACCGGTCAATAATCCATTCTATCCAGTATAAACGCAAAATTTTCGCAAAAATACACCCTTTGTACTTCTGCACGTACACAACCCTTCTGCTAGTGTATGCACAGGGTCACTCCACGCCCGCTTGTAGTGTAGTATTGTCATCACCCTTTGTCCTTCAGCACGTAAACAACCCCTCTGCCGGTATATGTATACGGTCACTCCAATGCCTCTTGTAGTGTAGTATTGTCATCACGGTAGCATTGTCATCACGATTTCAGCACTATGGTCTTGCCCCTCGTGCTTGCTAAAAGTTGGCAATGCAATGTGAAAATGTTGCATGTCGTTTCAGTAGAACATGCAAATCATTGGATCTTGAACTGCCTCACGTCTGCGATATGGTTCCAAAAACCTTTGGGGTAAGGCTGATGCATATACATTTTCAATATTTGAAGCGCCATTTGAACGCGTTATATGGATAGTAACGCGTGACTACGTTGGGGGTATCCCTAAAGGGTTCAATCGGATCCTTATATAAATAATTTACTTTGGTCGCTATCTTAATTCTCCAGGACTGAAAAATTGACAGTTGATTAATTGGCACTAACTTGATGTAACCAAGCCACCAAAGTTGCCCTGCCTGCATCTTGGATTTGTAAGATTCTTATTCTCCAAGTTTTATTGACAAAACATGCGTTGCACTGTGATTTTTGAAAATTTTTACTTGGTTTTTTTAATTCGAGATTCTGGCCAGGGGGTGACCTCCCTGGATCCCTCTGGTTACAAGTATGCTATGCTAATTAGTGTGCTCATTAGTGGAGGTAGGGGTTTTTAAGAAAAACCTGGTGTTGGGGGCATCTCATAATAGCGAGAGTATCGTATTGGACAGCCACTTGGCTTTACTATTCGAACGTTATTACTTTATGTAAATTTAGAAAGAAGTCTATTACGTCCTTGGGCACGCAAGTTTCACTCAAGACGAGATCTGTGGACATCTGTTGAGTGATTGTGGAAACATTGAAAATCCACTAATGGAGAACTGGACGATTGCGATTCCAGGCAACAAACCGCCGGTTCAGCCGTGGCATACTCCAACTGAGGTGGTCATAGCTTTTTAATTTTCGATCAATTTAGGCAATCATGTTGATGAAGCCATGAATTGTGTACCATACCTGTCACCAGGGGGGTCGGGACCCCTGCCCTGAAAAACAATTTCGCAACGTAGTGGCGAAAAAATTTGGCGTTTTTTGAATTCGCGTCGAAATTCCGACATGAAGGTGCCGTACAAAACCAAACTCTCATTTTTTCTCGTACAACTTTTCGGTTCTCCGAAAACATTCCGCATTTTCACGACACAGTTAGCCCCAGACGTGGCCATTGGGGTATTGGGGTATATACCCCCAGAGCACCCTCATACCTACGAGCCAAAAGCGCTGAGGGGGTATGAGAATTTTTTTTTGAACTTTGGTGACTAAAAAAGAAGGTCGCTAACTACGCGGTTGGACGTAACTGCCCCCCAGTCCGGTGGGCCGACGGGTATCTGGGGGATATATACCCCCAGACGGAAAAAGTTTGGTCCAAATACCCCAGACCGCCGGACCTTGGCCACCTCTGGTTAGCCCACGAGCAAAATTTCGCTCGGTAGCGATACCAACCAGTATACTCCCTTACCTGTAACGGGTGTCCGAGGCCAGGGGGGTCTGGACCTTCTCGGGGGGGGGGGCGGTACGATACCTCCGTGTCAAAATTTCGGCGTAAAATTAAGCAAATCGCAAAAAAAAATTTTGGCGCAAATGTTTTCCGGATCTTTTCTGGGGGTGTCGGACCTCTGCGCAGGGGAAGGGGTGACCCCCTGGTTACAGGTATGCATACTTCCTAGCCCATATGTCCATATGTGTAGTTGGGATCGAAAATTGGAGGGAGGATATTCGCAAGACCAAAACCCAAACTTGAGGGTTCGTAAGCGGAAAATTTCAAATTTCAGCCGATTTTAAGGGCGTTCGAAAAAAGGCAGGTTTAAACTCACCCAACCCCCTCCCCCTCCAACTACACGTATACATATGTCTGAAAAATACAGACCAAACCGACAGTTCGCGTTCTGCATTTGTCTGACATTCACGTCGATCGAGAGTATGCCGCCGGAACTGAAGCCGCCTGCCATGAAGATATCTCGGGCCAATTTGCGCTCTGCTGTCGCAACAGTCCGCCAAACAAAGATACGAAGCAAAGTAAGTAATACGGCTGTGTTAGCGCCAGACCTGGGCGTGGGGTTTAGGGGGGTGCGCACCCCACCAGAGGGTTTTGCAACTTTGGGGTCCGGCATCTGAAATTTTTGCATTTTACAATTTTCACAACAGCTACCACATTTGACGTGAATATATAAAAATGTCATCTGTTAGAATAAAAAACTTGAAGGCGCGCAGCGAACTTTATGTTATTTTGATTCTTTATTATTTTGTTTCATATTCATTCACAATGAATTCGGTGAGCATACGTAATTTTTAATTATCTGTTACTGTTAATTTGGTAAATTGTATACTGTATTTTTCTGCGCACTGAAGGGCATCTTTAGCTTGGCCTTGGTACCGATGTAGACCATGTCAACCAAAGTTTGTCCCTTGATTTTGATCTGCTTACTGGTATAGTTGCATACCTATAACCGGGGGTTCAAGGGGTCACCCCCTGGCCAGAGACAGACCCTCCTACCAGGGCCGTGCCATCGTGGGAGCCATTGGAGCCATGGCTCCAGGGCGCAGGGCGGCGCGTAGTATAAAAGGGGGCGCCAAGGGGCGCCGAAAGCGTTCGAGGGGGCGCCGAACGGTCGTCGAAGGGCGCCATGGCTCCAGGGCGCTTTGACCCCATGGCACGGCCCTGCCTCCTACACCCCCTGGACCCCCTCTCCCTTCCGGCCGGAAATTTTTTATTGGGGTTCCGACCCCTCTGGCCTCCAACACCCGTTACAGGTATTTGTAGTTGTGGTAGATGATGACCTTACTGCATGAGAGCAGCAGCTTGCCCAACTTGGTCCAGAGATTGTAACTGATCATCACGATGGCTACTCCCATGTTATATTCGAGTTTCGAAGGAAGCCTACTGACTTGGACCTCTTTTGGGGGTGAAGGTGCGGAATAGGTACGTACGGAACGGAAATTACTTACGCAAAAAATAAAACTCTGATTTTGACCCTGAAAGTGCAAGCTTCATCTTGTTTGTAGGTATCTTTTTTTGAGAATCCGATTCTTTCTTTCGCCGAAACACTAAGCCGGCTGGAAAATAATGTGTTATTTTTTAAATTTCGCGCCGAAATTCCGACACGAAAGTATTGTGCCGGCAATCCACCTCCCGTCGATCGGTTCCTATCCCCCTGGCCTCTGACACCTGTTAAAGGTCTGATTTGATCTATTATAGTTCGACAACCAGCTGGACGATGGGGTACCGTTGCCAACTGTGACATTCCATTTGAATTGTTCGAAAATACTATGCAGCAAATTTCCTTGACGGAGAAGAACGTAAGAGTTTATACTTTCTATGTCGACAGGAGGATAAAATTTGCATTAGGAAGGGCGTTTCCGACACGCGTAGCGCGGATGCACACCAAGCATGGGCACGGTCCGGCGGCTGGGAGTTTATATTTACGTCATTCATTGAGATTATACTCTCTACCCAAAATTGTTGTGACGTCATACCCCTCAATCTGTTTTTAGCCCGTAGGCAGTGCCGGATTATAGGTGAAGCTAACGAAGCTAAAGCTTCGGGCCCCCGGGGCTCCAAATACTACAAAAGGGACCCTCAAGGGTCTCCGAGGCCCCGCGCGGTACTGAAGTGGCGCCTCTGACGCTCCTAGCTTCGAGCCCCCGATCCCCTTAATCCGGCCCTGCCCGTAGGTGTGACAGTGCTTGGGATACATACAGGGTTGCATCGTAATTCATCATTTTTGCATTCATTTTCGTCATTTTTGCATTCAATTTCGTCAACATTTTCAACTGAACTTATTGAAGGTTAATTAAAATAACTCATACACATTTGATTCGGATGCGGTTTTTTGTATCTAAAAGAGGACTTCATGAGGTTCGTTTGCAACCGACCTTGTGAAAAATGGACGAATATTCGTGATTTGGCAGCTGTTTGAAAAAGCTTAGTTAAAAATGTTGACGAAATTGAATGCAAAAGTGACGAAAATGAATGCAAAAATGACGAATTATAATGCAAGACCCTGTAATATATCCTTCATACCCCGGCAGGCGCGTAGGCTGAGAGGGACGCGGGGGCTTTGCCCCCCCCCAGTTTTTGGATCTGCCCCCGGTTTTGGAGGTCCGAAAAAATGAGAAGGGTTCCCACCTTCGAAAAGTGTCGACTTGCCCTCCTGGATATCGGTTTTGCCTCCCCCGGTTTCGGATTTCTGGCTACGCTCCTGTTACCCCGGCTATGATAGGAGGGGCTGACTGTATGAATAACCGCATCATCAGCAAATCATCGATCAGAAGAAATTTGGTGCAACACGCTAAAAACTGTGCCTTTTTTTCAGCTCGACTATATTATCGTTACTGGCGACTTTGAAGCGCACAACGACTGGGATTACACAAGAGAGAAAACAGCCAGTAATATAGCGAACATCACTGGAACTATACAGCGCTATTTCCCGAACACGCCTGTGTATCAAGCGGTCGGTAATCACGAAGGAGTGCCTACAGACGGGTAAGGGCCAGTGTTGCAATTGCAGTCGTACCCAGATATAAGAGAATAAGTGTATTGGAGTATGAAAGGAAAATCGTGAAGTTCTCTTACATCCGAGTTCCTCTTGTATGCGGGTTTTATCATTTGCACTGTTTTAAAAGGAAAAGGAGAGAGCCCGATAGGGCTCTCTCCTTTTCCTCCTTGCAAAAGCCGTGGGCGAAAGTTAGTATGGAACCGAAAAAATTATTTTGCGAGCAAACGTTCCCATGCAACGGAAAGTTGGCTTAAAAGGTCGATAGGGCCGTTGCAGCCATACTTACGCATTAAAATCTGGCTGAAGCAGCGAGCTAACGCTGCTAGCTTCAAAATTCGACACTTTCATCACCTCGGTGGCTGCGTCCCATTTGAAATCCCGCCACCGTATGCTTTGTATGGAGAAAAAACTCAAACGTAGCAAATTTGGAATCCCTCCTATTTTAATAAGAAGGAATGAAATCGAACAAGTAATATTGCAATCGAATCCTCTCGACTAGTTATTTTGTCGCATTCCAAGAGAAGTTCAGAAAGTTTCCAATAACATAAAGAAAATAGACCCGCTTCGTCCATATTTTCCCGCGCATTTAGTACAGTTTAAAATACCGCGCGTATGCAATTGATTCATGCTTATTCCAAACGCGCGAAATGTTTGTGGGCGTTTGCGTTGCTCTGTCAACTGCTTACATCCTACGTAAGTATGCAAACGTTATTACGATTCAAGATTCAAGGCTATTAAAGTTAATGAGGCTGGGTTAGAATAGGCGCTAACATAGAGTTGTCAGATTTCCAAAATTCAAAGTAGTAAACCAAATACTGTTTTGGGACTTCACAGTTTTGCGTGTATCGATAAGAACTTTGATTAAAAAATTTCATGCAATAATTATAATTTTTGACGCCGTAATGATTGGCCGTACAGATACGTCTTCGTTCATTCAATTTGAAGCCGATCTGAATCAGTGTCACACAAAAATTAACATAATCATTCAATTCACCGTTCCCGAAGCCCCCACATTTCTGTTTTTCACGGCCCAAGGACACCAAGAACCATGTGCTGACGAAGGTTAATGACCGAATGAACGAGCGAACTATCCGAGCGCTAGTATTGTGCCAGAAGCGAATGCGCTTCTATTAAAACAAATATGGTAACTCGTGAAAACTTTATAATAGGCTACAGTTCGTAAAAAGCTTGTGAATTCATTGATTGCTTTGAAGTTAGTTTTTCTACAGAAAATTTTTCAATTTTAGGATGCCACCTCACAGTCTGCCCGTCTACGATGAACAAGGTCCCGCCTGGCTCTACGACGCGTTGGCGACCACCTGGGGACGCTGGTTGCCGCCTAAAACTCAGTCTGAAATTCACTAGTACGTACATGGCTTTGTAATAGAAGGAAGCGTGTTTTTGGGCTACTCTTTGCTATTGTTTTCGGGCCTCAACAACGGGACCATGCTCTGCTAGCAGGCTGTAGCAAAGTCAGGATCCATAGGGGCACATTTAGTGGCAAGCAGACATGGCTACGGTTTGGCGGCTGGGGGAGCGGATTTTGGTCCATAAATCAATTCGATCTTATGTAAATTTCCAAAAAGACTTTCTTGGGGATCCCAGTCGAGTTTTTGGGGGGTTGCGAGCGGCTGGGATGGATTCTCCTATCTTCCCCAGCGGCAATGACTGGCGGCACGACGGGAAAGGTATGGGGAACCTTTCTCTCTTCAGCGGTCGGAGATCGGTTTTAGGGGGAATATTCCAGCGAGGGGACTACAGGTCACGTGCCCCTTGTTTTTGCGCTCATCCATAGGTATAGTTAGGGAAAGAACGTCTTTTGGTTCCCCCTAAGAATCGACTAAAATTTGATTATTTCGCCCAAAAATACCGTAATTTTAGGCAGAAATTTGAATTTTTTAATTTCCGGCTTGTACGTTCGCTTAGCATACCTGTAACCAGGGGGTCTAGGGGTGGTCGGATCCCCCTGATCTGAGCCCCTCCCCCCCCCCTGAGAAGGTCCAGACCCCTCTGGCCTCGGACACCCGTTACAGGTATGTCCCTTTGGTCTTGCCAATTCCTCCCCTCAATACCCGATCCAAACAATACCTATCCGATAGTGAATGTCCTTGCTTTATCTGTTAATCGCGTCTTTATTTTATAATTTGACAATTGATATCTTTCAGCCGAGGCTCTTATTCCTTCAAACCGTACCCTGGTATGAAAATGATATCGCTCAACACTATCTACTGTGCAAAGTTTAATTTGTAAGAAACATTATGCAGTATTGTTTTTCGGATGTGACTGGTTTAATCCACCGTACCTGTTACCTGGCAGCCCATTATCCCGTCGCCAATGCGTAGCAAGTGTAGTGTTACCCATGGGTTCCTAACCCATCAATTATTATCCCAGATGGAGAGTGAGGTGGCTCTATACCCCATGATACCCTTGGCTTGTCGGGTAACAGCTATCATTCATTGTTGTCACTATGTCAGCCGATAATATTAAGATACCACGATACCACCACCAGATATCCGCCCCTTTGCCACGTCTGCCTACAATCACTCCGTCGAGTGAATGAAAATCGATCCATGCGACAGTTTAAATCCGGCCGATGAGCACAACATTCATGAAAAGTGTACCAGAAATTTGAATACTGTAGTTAACCGCACAGGAGAACCTGAACTTGCTCTAGGGACTCCCTAAATTCAGCAAAAAGTGTAGAAATGTCCAAAAAAATCCGAATTTTTCTACAATGCCCCTTAAGTCGGAGAAAAAATGTTTGCACTTCATATTGGCGCTTTAATTTTTTGTGAGAAACTCGACCCAAAATTCTCCTCCACTACCTCAACCTTTGACTCCAAGTTCCATATTACTCAAATAGAGCGACATGTTGACTTATTTCTCAATCAACCGCTACCCTATTGCTCTAATAGAGGTGGTCGTTCTTTTAAAATAAATATAGTACTGTATATGTGCAATGCCAGGTGCGTCAGGTGCGTACCTGTAACGGGTGA
The DNA here is from genome assembly GCA_034698105.1 of Plectus exinocaudatus. Taxonomy (NCBI): domain Eukaryota; kingdom Metazoa; phylum Nematoda; class Chromadorea; order Plectida; family Plectidae; genus Plectus; species Plectus exinocaudatus. The sequence goes on along the minus strand of JAQGAX010000233.1, from coordinate 10,831 downwards.
TCGAGGCCAGGGGAGGTCTGGACCTTCTCTCGGGGGGGGGGGGGAGGGGTCAGGCCAGGGGGTCTAAGGGCTCGGACCCCTGGCTGGGGGAGGGGGTGACCCTCCTGGAGCCCTGGTTACACAGGTATGGTCAGGTGTTCTGTTCGTTACTATTGGTATAGCTTGGGAGGAGGTTGAGGGGGAAGTTTAATCCTCCAGCGGAGATTTGTGAACTCCCAAAAATCGACCGACATTTGAATTTTCCGATCGAAAATACCGTTAAGTTTTGACAATAATTCAATTTTTGAGTTTCCCGCTTGCGAACTCCAAGAATTTCGGGTTTTGTTCTTGCGTTGTATGTACGAAGGGCCAGAGATGCAATACAAGCGTACGAGGTCAAAAGGTAAAAAAGGGTCTATCATTCAATTGGGATAGGCCGAACCGCGCCCACATCTGGTAAACCGGTGAGCCTTTCAGCTTTCTCTATTTGAATCAAACTGATCCGGACGACACGCTTGTTTGGCTAATTGCGGAACTGCTAGCTTCCGAGAAAGATGGAGAAAAAGTGCACATTATTTCGCATATCCCACCTGGGTCTGATTACTGCTTGAAGGCATGGTCTCATAACTATTTTGACATTGTCTACAGGTAAGTCCTTTTCTTGCGAATTGCGCTGCCACAAAAAGTCGTGAGACTTTTCAATAAATAAGTGATATAAAAATACCGATTAAAATTATTGCAAAATTTTGTGAATGGTAGCTTTCGTTTTTCAAATTTAGAAATCTCAATATTAATTTATTAATTAAAAAGTGTATCTCAGTATTAAAATAAGTCCTGGGACATCTTTAATGCAAAAAGACCGTAAAAGTCAGCGAACTTTTAATTCGGAGTATTTTCAATGAACAATACCGTCTACTTCACGGATTGACCGCCGCAACACTGGTCATATCTCGATCAAAGGTTCCTCAAAGTTCGTTATTCTTTTTTCAGGAAATTCCCAAAACTCGGAGAGCACATTTGCCAATTTTCAGATCGATCGGCGCAATAATGACTAAAAAACCTTAAACGGGACGTTCCAGACGTGAGCACGGGTTTTCGTCTGGGGGTGTGCGCACCCCCCAAATTCCGAACCCTAAAGTTGCAAAACCCTCTGGATGGTGCGCACCCCCATGCCCAGGTCTGGGACGTTCCACCTTTCATGTATAATACTTTTTACAAAAGGTATTTCTTATCATTTGTCAACAGTCCTTTTTATGGCAGCGCTACCTACAAAATGTATATACAATACTGTGTACAGATTGTAATTAGAATTGAATTCAGATTCGAGAACACCATTGCGGCTCAATTGTTCGGTCATACGCACACAGATGAATTTCAAGTAAAACCTGTCTTTAGCACATATTTTCGATACTATGTGACAAATATATTTTGCAGGTTTACTACGAATCCGACAACCCCAGCGGGCGTCCATTTCATTTCAATTGGATTTCACCCTCGGTCACAACACAATCCTTTCTGCAGCCTTCGTATCGTATATATACAATTGACGGAAACTATCCTGGCAGTAGTTGGGTACGACATACCGTATCTGGCGCGAAAAGTATTCAGTTCACGAGTTATAACGTTATACAATCAGTGCCGATTTATCGGTGAAGCTAACGAAGCTAAAGCTTCGGGCCCCAGATTCCACGTAGTAGAAAGGGGGCCCCGCTTAGTATCGAAGGGGCGTCCCTGACACGCTTAGCTTCGGGCCCCTGATCCCCTTAATCCGGCACTGGATACAATGGTAATCCGTGACGCGCGCGCGATAACACTTTGGATGGGCGGTCGGCGGGTGCCATAGCGAAGAAATTAGGGGCTCCGCCATACCGATGTGAACGGAAGTTTGCGAGCCCCTCACGAAATCGGCGTAAAATTGAATGCATTTCCTACCGCAAGATCAGGCAAAAACGAGCGATGCATAAATATTCAGCAGTAAATTCGACTTTTCCGCCTTCGAGTCCCTTTCCTTAGATCTTGAAAATGGTCGAGTTAGTTCGCTCCACTTCGAACCCTGCTAAACTTACAAGGTGACCCATAAGTTTTGGTAAAAAGTTGTATTCTTATAACTCAAAAACTAACCATCAGAATCGTTTGAAATTTGAAACATAGATAAGTATGCCATTTGTCTCCTTGCCGCCAAAATATTATTCAGCATAACCGCCGATGGAGTCAGTGACTTGCTGGCAAACGCTAAGGATGGAGGGGAGGGAAATGCACTCTGGCACGAAAGACTTTCTGGGATATTTTCTTCCATTCTTTCAGAAAGGTTGCTTTCAGAGATCCCAAATTGCTGTGGGATTGAGCGCGTGTCTTGCTCATTATTCCTCGTCAAGATGCCTTGGACGCATAAGTCCGCGGGTTCATGTGCGGGCAGGATGGAGGTCATTCGTCGTTGGATCCAAAGTCAGGAATTTTCCATCGCAACAAGTCGTGTGTCATTTAGGTAGCGTGAGCAATTGCCCTATTTTACTGGAAAGTCTACGATTAGTTTCTGAATAGTTTTTTAGTGCAACTCTTCACTGCCCCGTGAAAAGTGAGGTTAAAGTAGTTTTTCATCGATTTTGACACCAAAAGGGGCAAAAATGAAGTATTTCACTACACGTCAACCCAAGCTATCATTGAAGTTGGATGGTGCGTTTTATCCACGAATCTGTGTCCAGGGATAACCGCTGAAATTATGGTACTGATTCAATAATTTTTTGGAGTTCGTATCTTCTTCAATTATAAAAATTTCTCATCGGTAATCAACATGTTGTCACGATTTATATTTTCGTGCTGAAGTGCATTTTTTCCGTTAGCGTTTTCAGCAGTCACAGACTTCCTAGGCGGTTATAGAATTTGAGAAATGGTACATTTTTTGTCTTTGTTTCAAATTTCAAACGATTCTGATTGCTCGTTTTGAGTTATGAGAGTAAAACTTTGTACCAGCCAGATTTTGCACCCTGGATGGTGTGGTAGCCAAATTCAAAGCCTAAGCTAAAGACAAAGACGTTCAGACTGTGCTCGACGCCGAGACATATATTGCAAACATCACTGATGCGAACATAAAAGGCTCTGCTCCAAAATGGACGCTCGAATACAACACTAGGGTAAAACTTTGTTGTTACATAAATGTATTATTTTTCAGTTCAAATTGCGATTGTTGTTCCGAGTCAGTGAGGCGGTGGCTGGGAGGCAGGTCCGGATAGGTATGGGAGGCCCTGACGATAACTGTAATCGAGTCAGAGGCGCAGGTGCCTTCTTCTTTTGACCAAGGTGCTTCAGGATCCCTTTTAGTACTGGGCAGATGGCGGGCCCTGAGGCCATGCCATCTTTGTTCTCAATAATGATCTGGCACGGTATTGATGGAAAGGATCGGGTGGATAAGGGTTGGGGTGCAAATGTAGAATGGCGTCCAGCCGTTGGCACCTTGCTCTCAAGTTGTCAATCATTGACGCTAAGTAGCCCCGATACTGCAACGATGCAGTGGCCAATACTGTAATCGAACTAAAATGAAGAGAACAAAGAGAGGTAGGTCCAGAGGTGGGCAGGGTCTGGCGGCTGGGGGGGGGTGCGCAACTCCCCCCGCAACCCCCACCGCCTAGGTCTGGGTAGGTCCATCTCCATGGTAACCGTAGCGGTTTGAACGATGCATGCCAGAGAGAGACTGGAGTTGCGATTGGGGCAATATAGCGTCAGTGATTGAACGAGCAAGGTGCCAACGATTGGTGTCATTCTAATTTCACGTCTGGAGCCCTGGCGCCAAACACGATGTGACCCTAGGGGAGTCTTCTCGGGAGGGGTCTCTTCACCTTTGGGGTGCATCGCAGAGCCCTTTGAGGGTCCTTTGGGGTCCACAGGAAGCTGGAGCTGAGCCCGGTGCCATCGGCGCCACCTATAATACAGACTGGAATCCCCCTTCCCCGTCCGCCACTGGCTGCTAACCGCTGTTTTAACTGTTTAGCAAGCGTATGGTATGCCGAATCTTTCGCCAGCATCTTGGAACAATTTAATTGAGCGATTTCAAACTGATGACGCTTTGTTTACGAAATTCGTGAAGTAAGTCAAAATTTCGAGCTCAAATATTGAGTCCATTGACATTTTTTTCAATGTTCGCAGATACAACGACCGTAATGACAACGGTGTACATTGCGACGCTGAATGCAAGAAGAACTACATATGTGGACTGAAAACCGCTAAGAGTTACGAAGGAAATCTTTTCTGCAAATGAAAGTGATGTTTGATCCTGATTTCTGATAAACCGATTTTTTGCAGCATTAAATATGCGTAAATGTTTGCTAAGACCATTATGCATTTCAAACAGATGCAATCTGATGAGGTTGCCACTACCCAAACGATGAATCCTCCTTATAGAACATTATCTTGGAGGTACGCACAATGTGCAATTGATCCAAAATTCCTTAGCTGCCGGATCATGGCTATGTCTATAAGGAGATTGTAATGTCCCAAACAGGTACTCAATTTTAATTCATCAGAGGGGGCACTGATTATCATACCATTATAAGTGACACATTCTCTTAACTATTCTCCGACCATTTTTTGAGGTGGCACGTATTTACGACGACCACTTATTTTCTCAAATCGTTTGCGCAGTTTTTCATTCATTTCCAAACATTGACCAATACGGAAATCACTTACATATGTCATAAGAATTACAGATGAAGCAAAAAATCGAAAAAATGCATGCAGTAAAATAAAAACAGTTTGGCGTTCTATTGTTATTGTAAGCATACATGTACCAGATGTCGAAGCAATTTGCTTTGCTTATTTTGTCTCTGCGAATAAAAGTAACTGAAACGGTATGTATTGAAACGAAGAGCTTTAACGCGTTAAATTAGTTTCGTGCTTCTGAAAGATAGAAAGCATGAGGAATCGATGCTAACGTTGACTATTATTGTTAGATAATAGACCGATAACATAATCGTATCCTAAGCTGTTCATAAGTTCAGCAATACTTAAGTCCATTATGAAGCATAGCGCTGAGTATCACTAAGTATTACTTAACTTTAGGACACGATTATGTTACCGGCCCAATGAGAACGGCGGATTATTACACCAAACGAAGCGCGACAGACGTGTTCTCCTTCTAGTCGTTATTGAATTTGCCCGCGTGTCCCACTGTTACCTGCTCTTTGCTTCAACTGAATAGAAAGCTGATGAAAGTGGTTCTGTTTCTTTTACAGGATTATGGACAATCATGAGTCATCTACAATTTCAAGTTATGTTTTGTTCGCTTTCCAGTTTTCAATAATATTTTAACCGAATACTATTCGGTCCAGTAAATCTACAATATACACACAGAGCATGAAAAAGAGTTACCGTAGGCTGAGCAAAGGAAAAAGAGCAGAAGAGGTGCGCCACTGAGTTTGAAGCTCGACTTACGTAGAATACAGTATGCATTTGACGCCTTATTGATATTCCAGAGCAGTATTTACGCAATTCATTCGCAGTAGCTAAATGTAAAGGCACTGAATTGCGAAGACATCCAGTGTCACTGTTGCAAGTGGTGTGGTGACGGATCGGGCCCCACTGGAACCCCGGCTGTCTGAAAAAATTAATATCTATGCCATAGTTGGTGCCAAATGCATACTGCGTTTTACGTAAATCGCGCTTCAAAGCAGTAATATGTGCTTGTGACCCAATTGGCCCAAAGCACGACCATCGGTAGGAATAGACCGTTATCCACTCAATCGCATCCCAGCAGGAGTGACATTGAGAAGGGGAATGAAGTGTATGTGCACGCAGATGGAGTTGCTCCAGAACCCTTTCCTATAGCACCGTAGAGGAGGCTGTATCCCAGAAAGTACGGTAGTACCTTTCAGGCACCCTTCATGAATTCTTGCAGCTTCTCAAATACCATCCCCATGAAACGTATTCCCACTGCAATTCAAAAAACGCATAGTCAATGCGTAAATGCGTTCAACAGAATTTATCGCGATAACAGCACGCAACTCGACAAGAAGCAATATGCGCATTTACCAGTGGTACGTACGGGACGGATTTATTCCGACTCGCACCGACCTGCAAAAAACTTCGCGTTCTGGACCAAGTCCAGCACGTGAAAAAAATTTAGATTCAGTTTGGTTTGCCAAAAAATTATCAGCTAGGCTAAACAAGTTCATGCCATTGGTCAATTATCGATACTAATACAAAAATTAAAAACTGTAGAGTATTCGCAGTAAATTTATAAAAATTTGGCCAAATCTATCGAAATGACCTTATTCCCCACACCGAAACAACCAGTCGATCTGGCTCGGCCGCTCTTCCAAATTTTTTTCACCCAGCCCGCGTCAAACCTGGCTTGTTCACGTACACTACAGAATCAACAGCAGGACATTCGATTCGAATAACAACCGTCTCATACAAGCCATTAAATGAAACACGAGAATCGCGGTAACACTACAAGCGGCGCAATATATATTTATACATAGCACAAATTTCAGAGGTCAAGGCAGCAAACATACAATAGCGACAAATCCGCAACAAACATGAGGTATAATTCAAATGTGCATCATAATTTCATGCGACTGTCCATAAATTACATAACGCTTTTAGGCATTGTCCATACTTCCGAAATAATACGTCTGACGTGGCATGTTAAGCATGATACTATCTTCATGGATCAATCATATGACAGCCATAATTTAAAGATAGGGGTTTGTTGCAACGTTTATATACTCGTCGTTTGTTAAAAAAGTATGAAACTAATAATCCAGTATCATGCACAACATGTCGCATAATACGTACTATTTTGAGAGTATGAACACGGTCTTAGAGTGAATCCATCACTTTCTAGACTTTAAACTACTAGCGTTATGTAATTTACGAAGCCAACAAATTCAACCAAATATACCCATCAGATAGCACCTTGAGCAATCTCTTATAGCCACATAAAACGAAATAGATCAAACCAGGGAAGGCGCCGAAGGGGTGCGGAGGCACATGAACTCCCCTTCGGGAAAAGAGCCCAAAATAGCGATCGCGAAAATAAAGATAATGGTGCCCCATTGAATAATATCACCATGTCCCATCAGTATCGACTCCTGGCGCTGCCCCCGAATTAATCACTACATTCAGCAATGTTATGACACAAATCAAGTAAAATTTTCGCGACATAACTTAGCGCGAATGCTATAACAGTACTCAAAATGGCTGCCAAATGATAAACTCTACGATGACATGACGCAGCGCAACACATGCCGAGTAAATAGGATCAATTTCTATTGCATTAATTAGGTTAAATTTCTTACGACAGGCAGCAATTTGCATCAGGGATGTAGGCGATCAGACGGAGCTAATCAGTCGATGAATTTATCAGTTCGTCAGCAAAAATATAGTACAATACAATACCATCAGGTAATTAGATTCCTCGAGAAACTACCAGTGCGAATCTAGAGTTTCCAAGGAACCTAATTAGCCGCTGCTATCGTGCTGTCTTTCTTGTCTCGCGCTTCAATTTTTTAGCTCACTCTCTCGCAGGTCGCCTATAGCCCAGATTTGCATACTTCAAACATTCTAGAAATACAGGCCAGCTCTAGCTTCGTTAAATTTGTTGAATTCAATTTTGAAATTTCTGAGAATCGATTGGTTTGATTTTTTCATAGTGAAACTCTGGCCCGGAAAGTGCAATTTTTTCATTTTCATTATTGGATGCCGTAAATCGTTGAAGAGCAAATTCAAACTGCTCTTTAGCAAATGAATAAAACTCGGATTCCATTCGATAAATAGCACTTTCCTTCATTGTCGCAACAGTGGTCGCGTTCGGCAGGATTTTCTTTTTCGTGTTGCGCATATGCGAGCGACTCTCTGAAATTTTTGATATATGGAACGTGAATGAAAGATGGAGTGGGCAGGGCCGGCTTTAAGATGCGGGTAGCCCTGAGACATTTCTCACGGACATTTGAAGACTAAATAGTGTCGCTGGAGAACAATTTTACGATCGAGCGCCAAAGGCAAAAATCTGAGGTTTTTATGCCGAAGGCAAAGTTTGGTGTATTCATTATGTTCTCGGCTAAAATGTACACTTTGGGCCCCCGGGGAAAATTTGCACTTTGCTTCTTGGGCACGAGGCTTCGAGACAAATGTCTCAAATGTCTTACCATAAAGCCGGGTCTGGAAGTGGGACACCAGCCAGTTTACTTTTAAACAGTTCAAAAGCTGAAATAATTATAACGCACACCAAATTCAACTCGAGTGCTACTGACAGTCGCTACTGAATGCAGGTAGCGTTAATGTTTGTCAAACAAATGGTTCACAAATCGCGCGTGTGCGCTATTAGGTACTATACCATCTAGTGATGCGAAGTGCTCTGAAGCTCCTTTGAAGAACCGTGGCAAAGCTGCCTCAAGAAGCTCAATAAATTCATCGATATTTTCAGTGATGCCGACGAGAAGGTAGTGATTTATAAGATTGCGTTTAGCTTGCTCAAGAGCCCAGGTATTTCCCGGTTCCCTGAAACAGAGGTACAATTATACCAAAAACTGTGTGGTCAAATTTCAATTACGAACCAACAAAGTGAAGAATGTCCGCAGAAAAATGGCACTTGCAACCACATTTGTTTCGGATCGCAGTCTTTTCCATTCCTCACAACGCAATCATCAAAGGTCTGCAAAATACGACTGGTAAAAATTGATAAAAGGTTCAAATTTTATTTTGATTCAGCCAGATTACGGGCTCGGGAGCCGCCGGAAGCGTTTGTTTGAGCGGGCTGGTGTGCCTAGCGAAAAGTTCTTTTTTGAGCATTTCGGGCAAACAATTGTATATTTTTGGAGCGTGCAAGTGAAACACAGTTACTTTTTTGTCCTATGGGGTCAGGGGCCAAACAAATCTCTGATATACTCTTGTCATTCCAGTCCTGATTTCAGTGAAAGAGACAGCAGTCATTACAAGACTGATAGATGGGCAAAAAATTTTATCAATCGATTTCAGGCTCCAAAAACTGAATAACTGTCACTAAATTCGATGAATAGCTTAATAATACTAGTCCAGACAAGTAGTACACTAGCCCTGCACTCTTTATCAAATTGTTAAAAAAATTTGCTGAGCAAGAAGATTAGCGTATCTCTAATATCAAATTACCATGGATGAGGCAATATATCTGTTCCAAACAGAGCAGGATGGCATATTATCTCAAATAGAAGGATGCGACCTGATGCGTCATCCAGAGCGCGCGATATTCAGCAGTGTAGAATGACGAGTGACACTAGCCCTCATAATGAGATCGTAAAAAAATATTTTCTGACATCCTCATTTCTGTTAGCGAGCGATTTTTACGCGCGCTACATAATTATTTCGCAATTGACCCTAACTGCTTGCTCTAGTTGGAATAGTTTTGGAGTATATCATGACCCGCGGTCACTTGTTAGTAAATGAAAAAGACTCAAATTAGAAACGATCACACCTCGGTATTTCCATCTCGACTGCGCTTCAATCCAACTCGAAAATTATCACCGAACCGAAGAAAATAATAATGTGATACAAGTCGCTCGAGTGGCTCTCGTAGTAAATTGATGTATATCGGATTCCGCTGACCAAATCTGAAAACATCAAAAATTTTCAATCACAGGTAATCGCTTCACAACTATAATTGAAATTCAAGAGCTCAAAGCAGATCAAATACGCAACAATCTGATCAATACAGCAAATCAAAAAATAACGATAAGAAAGTTCAGTTAACAGTACGATTTTAGCCCTAAGAAATATTAATGCTTTAGACAAACTCTTTCGCTTGGTATTTAAACAAACTATCCGACATATCAAAAATTCTCCACATACAACGAATGCATTGCAGAGTAGCACCTCACAGAGAAATGTAACAAAGTTACATATTTATTGCATTAAGGAGACATGATCGTTATGGAGCATCATCATGTAGCTTACTTCTCCTAAATCAGATCAAGTGGGCAGAGTATCACGTACGTACCTTCCTGTAACAAATGGAAGACTGCGAAAAATTTTAAATTTTTTTGAGTGGGAATATAAATTAAAAAATGTGAATTTTCCATCCAAAAAGAGCTTTGCATACCTATTCTATTTTTGGATTTTTGATCATGCGTGCCCCAACCTTGGACCCCTGCTACATATGAATCGCACCTCATGGAAAGATGTCCCCAGTTACATATCTAATCCATTAAAGAAGATTAACTAACGTTGAAGCACAGTAACTTTAATGCAAACCTCATAAAATCGAGGAAGGCTATGTGGCCATGATAGAACGCCGGTTTCCTCTCAGTCCAATTTGAAATATTTTGAATAAAACGACGCTGATCAGCCAGAGTTAGTGTATGCCTGTTCTTTGTCACGTTGAGATGTAAAACATGAAACTTGTTCAGTTTACACATGTCATAAGCCACTGCGTTTGTGAAGCTAGTAGAACCAGTTTTCGGCACCTAAAAATAACGACAATCGCATTCAATTCATTAAAAGGGGTTCCCAATTCAATATATAGTAGAAATTGTATTTAAAGATATCTCGGAGACCGTCAAATTTTATCGCTGTGGGCGATTATCATTATACAGTAGAAATCGTTTATAACGGTAAATGGGGGACCGGTGTATCCTGACCGTTATAAACGACGGCGTCACTGTACAAAACATAGACGGTGGGACCATCATGTTGACCGTAATAAGAGATTTACCGTTATAACCAATACCACTGTAAACGATTGTATGAGATGTCTGTCATGCACAAAACATAGGTAGCGGGCCCTGAGAATTGTTATCGTTATAAGCGATTTATCGTTATATCCGATATCATTAGGTATGATTTATACTGTGCAAGTTTAGCTTAATGCATGCATTCAATAACGTAG
>JAQGAX010000232.1:0-19948 GCA_034698105.1 Plectus exinocaudatus | reverse complement strand
TCCGCTTGCAAATTTGCGCTCACAGTGCCGAGCAGGAGCTCATCAAACCCGTTCGATGACTTTTTGCCCACCCTGTACATTAATGGGCCGGTAACATAATCGTATCCTAAGCTGTTCATAAGTATAGTAATACTTAAGTCCATTATGAAGCATAGCGCTGATTATCGCTAAGTATTACTTAACTTTAGGACACCATTATGTTACCGGTCCAATATATATTGTACATGTGTATTATACCGATACATGTATATTTGCGCTTAGTTACGGATTTTCACGCTTTCAGTTGGACTATGTGGTGGTATCGGGCGACTACATGAGCCATGCCGACTGGAACTACAAGAAGTCTTCGCATGTAGCGATGATCGCCAACATTTCTTTGGTGATGCAACAGTACCTGCCCAACGTGCCCGTCTACTTCACTGTCGGCAATCACGAGGGCGTCCCCACTGACAAGTGAGTCGAGCTGTAAAGAAAGAGGCATGGAGATATCCACTGCACTCTGCTTCGTACCTGTGGTATCATTAAACAGTGGCGGTGATGCTATATTGCGAGTTTGCTCTCTGTTTACTATTCAGTTAGTGGCACTGCAACCACATTTGAATAGGGATCAAAGGACTATAAGAAGTAAGACTTATCGAAGTGCGTGCTCTTATGCACCGCAATACACCCCAGCGCCCACCTCTGGCTGAAGATTATCAATGTCATATCTTTTCAGTTTTGCGCCTCACTTCACGCCAGAGAATTTCTGGATGGACTGGCTGTATGGTTCGATGGCCGATGCCTGGCGGCAGTGGGTTCCAGTAGACCAAGACCGCGGCCTTCGTTAGTAAGTGAATGTGTAGCATATCATTTACATATAACCCTTTAAAATTTTGTTTTAGCCGCGGTAGTTACATGAAGCGGCTATATCCAGGACTTCGCTTGATCTCACTGAACAATGGGCTTGGTGATAAATTAAATTTGTAAGTGGTTAGTTTTCTGCAGAGCTAATTTTTGGTTTTTAAAGATTCGAGGGGTTATTATTAACAAATGTTGGCGGTGCTTTCAGGCGGTGCTCGATCACATAATTTATTGCAAAATGGTGTCTCAGCTGTGGCGAAATCTGATCAAGACGAGAGTTTACAGCTAAAAGTGTATTTTACATTTACGATTTGAGTGACGTAGAGCATGTGTCCATAAAGATATGGTGTTGGGCGATTCTGTTTGTTATTTTGTGGCATCATTCTAGTGTAGTCTCATTGTTTTTACTGTCATTAGTGGTCATCTTTTATCTTTAATTCGTTTTTAGCTTCCTTTACATCAACCAGACTGATCCGGACGAATCGATGACCTGGTTCATTCAGCAGCTGAGCGACGCGGAGAAGGCCGGTGACAAGGTGCACATTGTCGCTCACATCCCTGGCGGAGACAATGAAATGCTCGAAGGCTGGGCACTAGTCTACTACCAGGCCATCAATCGGTAAGGCTACTTATTCTCATCAGACGCTGAAATTTCTTTTTATGCCACAAGTTCGCTAAGAGTGGTCGCTAAAAGGCAGTGCAGTCGGCAATTTATTATAATCTGCAAATAAGTCGCTTTCCCAGTCATTTTTTTGCTCTGGAAATCCGAGTGGTCGAATCCTCAAACCCAGTGCCCAGATATATTGCAAACCGTCCAGCAAACTAATATGGGCACCATTCCGTACATTCATGCGTACTAGTTTGTTCGACGGGGTTGTCAAACTGACTCTACATCCCAACAGTTCGAGCGCATATCCCGAAATCTTTAACCTCTGGATGTCATTCATTTTGAATGTTATTTTCAATTTTCAATGGATATCATCCAATTTCAGATATGAGAACACAGTCGCGGCACAGTTCTTCGGGCACACGCACAGCGACGAGTACTACATCACCTATCTTGATCCGAACGACTTCCGCTCGAGACCGACCAGTGTCATCTTCAGCGCGCCCAGTCTCACCACCCACTCCGACTATCAGCCAGCGTATCGTGTCTGCACCATCGACGGCAATTACCCGGGCAGCAGTTACGTAAGTACAGGATGGTCAAAAAGTCACTTTACCGGTTTGGTTGGCTCGTGCTCGGCATTGCAAGCAATATTTTGCAAGCCAATGGTCCTAAAAGAAAGCCCAGGTTTCAACTTAGAGAATGATACGAAATTTATTTGGTTAAAACGCTGACTAACGAGAAATTTGTAGGAAGCAAAATGCTTCATTTTCAGACATTTCCCAGTCTCAAAAATCTCTTAAAATGAAGCATTTTGTTATTGCAAAACTTCTCGTTAGTCAGCGTTTTTACCAAATAAATTTGGTATCATTCTCTAAGTTGGAACCTGGGCTTTCTTTTAAGAGCAACCGCTTGCAAAATTATGCTCGCAATATCGAGTACGAGCCAACCAAACCCGTAAAGTGACTTTTTGACCACCGCTAAGTGATCGCGATCAATGCGCAAAATGGGACATTTTGAGTTTTGAAAATATCATAACCGGTCTATCCGTTTCTCCCCATAAAATTTGATACCATTCTCTAAGTTAGAACCTGGGCTTTCTTTTAAGACAAGCTGCTTGCAAAATAATGCTTGCAATGCCGAGCAAGAACCCACTAAACTCGTAAAGTGACTTTTTGACCACCCTGTATACTGTGGTTTTTTTTGTCCTGTGGCGTATGCAACTGGAGCGGCTTATTAGCAGAAAGCATGCTGAGTAGTTGTTCCCTTGGCGACAGCTAGTCAGCTCGTTTCCCGCCAATAGGACGACCCCAGCTGCACGCGCCTCTGCTTTTGTTGGATAAACGCAAATGTAGACCGCCTGCAAGGCCCTTGGATTGACTGTGCTTTTACCGCATTTACAATAAACAGCGAAATTACTGAACTTGCTTTTGCTTGCTATTAAAAATTGCTGACTGATGTCACTTATTTTAAACTTGCACAGTTACGTTACTTATTTCAGCAAATTCTCGATTTTGATGAATGGTTCCTTAATCTTACCGAAGCTAATGCCAATCCCAGCAATCCTGTTTGGAAAAAAATCTACTCGGCAAAGGTAGGTCAACTTCTTCAATAATAATCTAGCGACTTCATCCGCCTCAAATATGACTCAAATTACGATATTCAGGATGAATACGGGCTTGCATCAATGGCTCCTTCTGAGTGGAACAATATGATTGAGCGAATGAAAACAGACGATGTACTATTCGACAAATACCGGAAGTAAGGAACAGTTTAATTAAATTCCCCGTAATACATTGTTCGCAGCGGCATCACCGTGTACAATCACTATGTAAGCAAGTGAGGACCAATTTCTTGATAGGAGATGTTTTAAGAAGTTCCTGTGGCAAATTTTTCCTGAACAAATCTTCTTTCGTCTTCAAACACGGTTATTGATCAGTGTCGTTTTTTCACTAAGTCGGTAAAGCAGATGAAATTACGATTGATAACATATTTTGACTTGAAACTTAGTTAACAATTTTTCGCAGGCTTCTTTACTTTAATTATCGTCGTTTACCGACACTTTACCGACTTTGACTTCTCTGCAAATCTCTTGAGAACTATTTTACCGACTTTTCATGTAAAAAAGTGGAAAGTCGGTAAAACCGGTCTCAAGAGATTTGCAGAGAAGTCAAAGTCGGTAAAGTGTCGGTAAACGACGATAATTGAAGTAAAGAAGCCTGCGAAAAATTTTTAACTAAGTTTCAAGTCAAAATATTTTACCAATCGCAATTTTACCTACTTTACCGACTTAGTGAAAAAACAACACTGGACTCGGCCATCTGAACAAAGATATTAGCGCTGTCCATTAGTGAAATAGGCCCCAGTTGCAGCAGAATGGTATACAGTAGAAACCGGATATAAGAGAACCGGATAGAAGAGAATTTTTCTAAACTCCCGTGCTCAGTCCTATGCTATAACGTATAAGAGAAACCGGATATAAGAGAACCGGATATAAGAGAAAACCGGATATAAGAGAAATTTTGGCCAAAAAAGAGACCAAAAAGTCGAAAAATAAGAGAATTTTTTCATTTCCCCTGCATTCTCTTATATCCGGTTTTTACTGTAGTATTAAAATGATGATAGAGCAAGTGTCTGACAAGAGATTGGCACATTTGCGAGTTTCAAAGCATTAGTCGGGCAGACTAATAGGGCGAGAGGTTTTTGGTCGTTGATCGAAGCGAGACTTTAGACGAAAACTAGGAATATGAAACATTGTTATACAATTAATAGTCTTGCAGTAAGTCTCACTGATTATTTTTAGCTTTACGCGCTACAGTATCCAAAAACAAGCCCGCTGATATTAATGAGCCTGAATATGACGAGACTGTCGAAACCGAGTCCGAGAAAGAGACCAGACAATTGCGACTTTATAAAGTGAGACCCGGATTTGAGCCCGGACTCGATCTCTTTCTCGGACTGGATACGACACAATAGGATACGAGGTTCCCTGAACCGCTAACCAGCCCGGACCACCATTTTATCCATAATTGCCTTTAATCTTATATTCATTTGCTTTGTAGGTAACTCAACTGATGCTCGACTTTGTCACTGGAAGTAAATGGGGGACAAGCTCTTACGAAGAGTCGCCGAGCAATGGAATGATCTTCCCCAATGTTACCATCTGCAACTTCAACCTCGTTTCCGAGCAAAGAATGCGCGCAATAAACGTGGACACCCAATTAGTCGAATATATGATGGAGGGGCTGGCTCCATTCAGCAACGAAATCAAATGGGTGCCGGACAACGAGACCCGAGATTCATATGAGAAAGCCATGCGCGAGCGCTACTTCGACTTGGTTGGTACTACGAACTATATTGATATGAAGCAGTGGCTTCGATTGCTGTCGCCGACGTGTGAACAGACGATCAAACAGTGCAGCATGGGAAAAGGAAGTGAGATCTGCTTTGAATAACGTTCTCGGAACTGAACTACTCAGAACTTTTAGTTAAATACCGTATTTTACGAAATAGTTTGTTTGTTTGTTTATTGTTTACTCACCGGCACACATAACAATCATTGACAAGTGGACATAGTACAGTAATTCATAGATCGGCCATAAAGGTGGGGAGATGGATAAGTCAGCGCCAAGAATTTGGCATCAGAGATACTTCACCAGCGAGTAATATTATACGATGTACCACAAAGTGAGGGTAAAGAGTTATGTGTCAGCATGTGTAAACGGTCACAGTAGACTATCGTCCTCCAATGGGGTGTAAATTTTGATTGTGTCCATGACGCGTTACCGTTTGCCCAACACTTTTGTGGCATATTGTTCTAAACTCAATGCACACTGTTAGCAAAGTGTCCCCTTGTATCGCTATTTCTGAATTTACGGTAAGCTATTGATATCAATATGATTCTTTGTTTTAGATAAGCGACAATGGTTTGACTGCTGCGGCAACGTTAGAGAAATATTTTTTGGAGACTATGGTCGCTGCTTCGTACTGCAAGTGCCCGAGAACGTTTCTACTCACATCGTTAAAGATCAGGCTGGTAAAACTAGTTCGAATTATGGACTAGCCCAAAAGCTATTGGTCCACGGTACGGCTCAAAGTCCAGTCAGGTCCAGTTTCAGTATAGTAAGTATACAATGCTGGTTCAGTCCAAGACTCGGTCCACTGCCAAGTAAATCGGTCCGGTCCGGTGCCGCGAGTGCCAAATATGGTCGGTGCATCGAGTAATTCGACCCGCGGTCCGGTGGACCGACCTAAAGGGTTAACGTAAGAGAGCTGCCTAATGAGCGATTAGTCAGCGACCCAACCAATGATCGGAGTATAAGACTACGACCACTACAACAGTGACGGAGGTATTGGCGAGCGAGGTATATTATGGGCGAGCAGTTTGGTTGATCTCGAACTGTTCGATCATTGTTGGGATCACTGACCAATCACATTGTTGTCAGATCTCTTGGCTTGGACCCAGGCGCGAAGCTAGAACTGGTACACCGGAGGGGCTACCTTGAAGACTGGGGGGCCAACTCGGAGAACCAGGGGGGCTAGCCATATTGAAAGTCTAAAAACTGAGGAAAATGGCAGAAAACCGAGGGGGCTGGCGAAAAAACCGGGGAGCTCAGCCCCCCAGCACCCCCCTAGCTTCGCCCCTGCTTGGACCTCCTCCTAGAAATATGCATCGGGTGAGCCGTAATCCCCTAATTTCGGAGGGGCGCCAACCAGACCTGGGCGTGGGGGTTTTGCAACTTTGGGGTCCGGCATCTGGGAGTGCAGAAATTTTGGCAAAGCGAAGGGAGGAGTACAGTGATTTTTCCTGACAGGATTTTGGCTACCTAAAAAAGGGGGGCAGCGGAAATTTTTTTTTACGAAATTTACACTACATAGAATGGCTGAAAGGGGGTGCGCACCCCCCAAGCGGAAACCCGTGCCCACCTCTGGTGCCAACCATTGACTTGTGTCGGATGGCATACACTTTGTATTTTATGTCTTTTTAAGGAACGGTTAACGGAATGACTATTCACCTGGATCCCGACCTCGATAATTATGCACCGCTCGATGTGCAGACTGATCAGGACGCAGGATTTCGAATGGGGGTGGGATACGACCCTGAATACAGTATTATTTCATCGCCGGTCGTGCTGAAACCCGGCTCGCACAGTTGGATCGCAATGACTGCTGTTGAAGAGCGAACGACGTTTTACGGAAACGGCCGACCCGTTCTGTACGACATTCTGGCGAGAGGCAATCCTCTGGCAATGTTCGACGCCAATCTGCCGTGCAATCCCAATGCAAAACTCGATGTCCTCTCTGGTAAGTGGCGCATCCGGAAAATTCAGGTCCTGAAGCGAAATGCCTTCAAACATCGATTGTGTTCGATAGGCGACCGCACTCTAGCGCATGCGGTACTTCAATTTTTTTTTTGAAATAACGCATGCAGCTCCGCGCCATACAAAATATCGCCCCGGATTACCGCGTGGCGTGTTGATTACCGCATGCGGTTTCAACGACCAGCAAAATAGTATAAATGAAGTTACCGCACCGCCAAACCGCACCGTACCGCACCGCATCCTAAACCCGAAGTATACATAAACCCGGCTTTACGGACTGACGGGTGGATGGCGTTGGGAAGCCGTGCAATATGTAGTAGAGGCGGAAACGGTAGGCTTATCGGCTCGCCCATTGGCCATTGTGCACCGCTGTGTATTTGACAGGTGCAAGCAGCTCTTTTGAGCACAAGAGAACGATGTATCGTTAAAAACCGCCAAGTGAACAAAAATCTGGAAATTTTTTAAATTCATTAATTTTGAAAGGCGTAGATCGCTAGTTCACTGTGATAATTTTTTGTCTTGTCAGGTCCATATTTGTACGAGACTTGTATCGAAGACTGTATCATTAAGCAGATCGTCAGGCTCTGCGGCTGTGCGCCTCTCAATCCCACTCGGGATCACATCATGACCTGCGACCCGCCCGCTTCGCAAGGTTGCGCTGCGAATTTCTGGCAAAATCGAACGTGCGTTCCCTTGTCATATTTTACTTTCTTTATCGTCAGGGGGTCGCACTATTTTTCGATTTCTCTCTTGGAGGTCGTACTGTTTGAAAGAGTCGTACTATTACTGAGGGTCGTATTACTTGTATTAGTATAATTACGGTGCTTTTAAACTTAAAGTTAGCAGTTATTGTTCACTTATTCTTCATTTCTTGAACATTTCTTTAAATTTTATAGGGAAGAAACAGGGGCCCTTCACCATGAAGCGAGTCGCTGTATTGCGAAGTGTTCCCGATCTTGCTCACGACGGTACATTACTGTAAGAAATTCTGCGACTTTGTGGCCCGCGCCTCGACACGTCAAAACAGTCCAAAAACAACTGGCAGTCAAAGAAGGTTTGGAAGGTTTTAAATGAATAAGCATGAATGTAATTTTAAATATGACTAACCATCCTAGCCATACTTCAAAACAGCAAGTCAATGATCAATTGAAAAAGTTTCCTTAGATTCTGTTTCAATAATTAAATCGTGTTCATCCCATTCACTGCGCTTCAACGATTGTTGTGTAAGCCTATGCTATAACTAAAGCGTGTCAGAGAAATTCAAACTGCGAACGTTATGAGTGCAGATATTTAGTTATAGTAAAATATTGCTTCAGCGCAATTAAACAGTAATGTTTTCATTCCAAGATGTTCAACAACTTGATGTTCATTGATTCGCTTCCGGCTTAAGCATATGGTATTTACAGCCCTCAGTTAGGTTTCATGAATGATATTCTATCGATTTACATTCGGCGTTAATAATCCTTCAAAATTTGCAGGGACAATGCCGTCGGAAGAAAATGTAAAGAACCGTGTGTTGGTCGACATCTTCTTCGAGAGCACGCAGATCTATGTGAGCGAGACGAGCGAGCAGAGAACCATCGTCGGTCTGGTCAGCAACATCGGTGGCAACTTGGGCGTTTGGGCCGGCATTTCCGTTGTTACCCTGTTTCAGGTAAAGAATACTGTATCAAGAGCAAATGACTGTAAGTGGTAGTGGGAGTCAAAGACGGGCAGGTAACTCGGGTAAAAACCAAAAACTCATGTGGGAATACATACTTATTACTCATTGGCGACGAGTTAATGCGTAGCCAGTATAGTGTTAGCCCTGGGTTTCTGGTTTATACCTGAATTTTACCCCATACAACACTGGGTGCGTCAGATATTTACCGTTTCGCAATTTACAACGAATTTCACACACAGTTGTCTGTCTGTCTGATGCGCAATCTGACACTTGTCGTGTAAGGATGAGATCAAACTCGCGGTTCAGTGGTTTCGGTAGTTGCGGCTGAGGCAAAGGTCGGGGGATTCGAGTTCCACCTAGTCAAGTCCGCTTTCTCCCCTCACTTGACTCAAACTAATTCAATCAAACACAAATATCATTACGATCTAACTGTCTGTCTATTACCAGGCACTTGTTATGGTCAGCAACGTGTGTCGACTGACGATCAATCAGCGAATCAGCGATCTGCGATACTTCGGTCATAGAGTAGCGAGGGTTGTCCGCTAAGAATTTTGCTCGTACAGGAGTTGGCGCCTTCCGCATTTGTGAAGATTTTGTGATTCATTAATCGATGAACAAAGAAACTAGTAATTTCAAGCTGAATTGCTGAGTGCCGTTTCCCGTTCATGAAATGAGCCGCTGCCAACATGTAGTGGAGCATATGTAATGATTCATTGGTCTAGTCACGAAAATCTGAACGAAAAGACACCGGTGTACCGGATGAGAACCCCAAAAACCGGGGGGAATCAGAGGTGGGGACGGTCTGGCGGCTGGGAGGGGTTGCAATTTTGGAGTTTGGGGGTTGCGCAACCTCCCACCGTACAAAATGAAAATTTTCTGGGGAGTTGCGCCAAAAGTACGGGGTTACAGAGACCTCTGGGGGGTTGCGCAACCCCCACCGCCCAGGTCTGAGGGGAATGCCCCCGCGCCCCTCCCTCAGCTGCGCGCCTGCGAACAGTATATTCAAGAGTTCCTTTGTGCACTTCGCCAGATTGCCTTTGCTTCTGATTCCATTCATTACAGGCAGCATTGTGCGTCACGTCCTCCTTTTGCTTTCAATAATTTATGATGCCACGAAAAGCACATTTGGCTGTAAACTTATATTTGTAGTCGCGTCGGGTCTAAACTCCCTGATTCATAGGGTATAAGTGTTAAATTGTTGAGCGGAATCACAGGAAAGCCGGAACGTTTGCTCTTCTAAATCGCGCTCAATGGGAGAGTACGTGTCCCGGCACGGTTCATGTCCCGCCCTGCTGGAAAACATGTTGGAATGGCTGATCTATGAGTTTGTGTATCGGTGATGAATTGGAAATATAACAACATGCCATGCCAGCGCAGTTTCAACCCCGGCCAAGATAAACAGTTGGGTTGACTGGTTGACTGCAGCGCCATCTGCAGATTGCAATGGTTGCAATCTTAAGGGTATAAGCTGGTGGTCTGGAGGGAAGGGTACGCATCCCAAACTCGTACAGTCCATTCCATTTGTGTACGTTTTTCAAACATACAGTGCTTAGCGGATCGACAAAACATTTTCTGAAGTAAACCACGGGCCCCTTGCCTTCATAAAAATTTACCGTTCCCTAATTCTAACACTGGTGGGTGCTGTGAATTCCCCCACGTACACAGTGTGAATGCCTCAAAATACTTTTGCAACCATTGGTGACTCGATTCCCGTTCCCGCAAATAGACTGATCATTAGTAGTCGAAGATTCTTAATGCGTCCGCTTTTTCTATGCGCCTTCCTCTGCTGTGCAAATTTGAAACGCGACCTCGCAAAGCCATCAACACTGAAATAACAGTCGACATGTTGTGTGCTAGTAGCGGGCAAGAAATGACGTTAATTGATTGTTTTTCAATGAACTGATGCTTGTTTACTTGTTTAGATTGACTAGAAAACAGCTGTAAACGTCTGATAAACAAGGATTTGCAGCATGATGTGGTTTGGTTAGAAGATGTAATTTCATTAGCGGATTATTCAGTGGCCTATTTCATAATGCCGTTGTTACAACAACTGCTATAATTACAATTGAGGGAAACGCGCTGATTGGTCAATTGTGACGTGAGCATGAACTGACTAATCACCCCATTTCCCGCAATCGTAAATATATCAGTTGTCATAGCAACAGCATTATAAAATAGTCCCCAATGATCCGTCCGCCCCAGTCATACAGAATTGGCATCTTTCTAACTTTTACTCGTAAGGAGCAGGGTAGAAAGCAATAGCTCGCCAGATGTGCAATCGTTTTCCATCCGTGAGACCCGGCACATTCATGACACCGCTCGCCAATCTTGGTATGTGACTCATGTGGTGTGTCCGCCTCAGCAAAAACGTCCCATTCCCACCTTCCCCACAATTGTAGCCTATAACCTTCTCAGTCACGCCCTACGTAAACCTGCGAGAAATCACGATCAATGTATGATGGGGGTTGCATCGACGAGTCAGCAACGATCACAGCAGAGGGTAAACAGCTGGCTGTATGCGATCAAAACATGAGGCTAGGAGACTGAGACCACCGCCGTGGTGTGCTGGGTGAAATGCGCGCAGGCGTAAACACGTTCAGTTCGCTTTTCGTCAACAAGCGCGGCCGGCCGGCCGGTGGAGGCTGATGCCGTCCACGTCATCGATGACAGCCCAGCGCGGCGCGCGTCCCTGGTCTGTCATCGCAACCGCCGGCAGTAGGAGTGTTTCGATCACTCCGCCTTTCATTGTGAAGGGCGTCGGCTATAAATATTGTTGGGTCTGCTTCCCCTCGGCCAGTTTGACGTGTTCCGCGGCCGGCGTAGCCGCCATTTGCGATCGGTACTGCAGTCACTGCCTGAAAGAGTGACTAATCGGCGCGTGAGAGGTGGCGCGATCGTGCGGCCTAGCTGTTGGAAGGAATACTTTGGCTGACGGATGCTTTTCACGTTCCACCACCAGCCGTACGAATGGTCGGATTTCGTAGCTGGTGGATTCGCTTCGCGTTCCACCACCTGCCTTACGAATGGCATGACCCCTTTGCTGGTTCCACCAGCAATTCCAGGAGCGCTTACGACTGCGGCGCTCCTCAGCGCGCTCATCTCGCTGTCGGTCACTAAATAGGCTGTGATCTGAACTGGACTTCCGAGAGAGCGTTTAACTAGCTTTCCTTCAATCACGCCCTTCTGCGTAAGCTAGGCCAGCGCCTATCAAGTGACCGCCTGCAAGTTCGACGAACCGTTGGCCACTCGTTTGGGATCGGACTATAGGAAGCGTATTTCGAAATAATGCACTGTTTCGATCGTGGTTGGAAATAGGATGGTAATTTTTCCAATACTCCTGGGAAATTTTTCACAGCAAAATTCAGGTGGCTAGGGTAGTTACACTTTTATTTCGCCAGAGCTTTTTCTGACGCGCGCTGCGGCTCGCAGCATGTGGTGTTCCATCTCAACAGGCGGCTGAGGTGCATTTCGATCATGCTTTTTTCGTCAAGAGCGTAGCGATTAATCTTGGCCGTCTGTTTTCGTCAGGAGACCAGCGTTTTCAAGCCGGGCTGTTTGTTTGCCGCAGCGCCACTGCTGTGTAGGCCAGAGTATTTTTGTTCTGTGAAAAAATAGAAAACCAGAAAATCACTTTCATTTTCTGTTTTTTTCGACTTTATGGTGAACATCAAAGCTGAATTTTTATTTTACCAGGAACTTGTTGATGATAGCTAGTCGAGGTACCATGGGAACCAGTTGTGTCGTTTTGCTATTTGCTATTATGACGAGTGCAAAGTTTGAGTTGCTGACGCATTCATTCGACTGGCTAGCAAACTATACGACCCACCCTTTTAATAAACTAACCTTTTCATGCTCTAGCAAGCATTTCTCCCATCGAGTGCACTGTTGGCAACGCTTCCAGTTGTCCGAATATAATTGTGCTTTTTGATTAATTAAAACTATTGGCGGTTATTGTTAAATTGTTGAAATCGTGCGCCCAGCCGGAACTAAATTTCTTGTTCGAGCATGCTGGTCTAATAGCGGGAAGCTGTCTATTCAACCATACCGTCGAAATTGTACTTATTGCGCTGAAGTGCAACGACAACCATAGGCTGTCGCATACAAGGTAGTTTCCAACCTAAGTTCAATGCCAACAGCCGGTAGTTCATAGTCCATAGGTGACCCTACATGTAACAATGGTCAAGTTTGCACAAGGAAAACCAAACGTTCCGTCTAGGTCTGTTTCTGATTCGAAATTTTTTTGGATCCAATCTGCAATACGCGTCGCGGTCTGCCAACTTCTGCCTTCTCATTGACATTCACTTTCATTTCAGAGTCGCATTACTGTTTAACGAGTCACAGAACAAAGCCTTCAACCAGTTCTCTCTCATCCCGCTCCGCAGGCCTTAAAACTACACCTAACAAGAAGCTCGCGGTCTCCAGTAATTGTCACGCCAAACCAATAGAAGGAAGCAGAAATGGGTTTCGCAACCAACGTCCTTTTCGCCTTGATTGCCGTCGGTTTCGTCTCAGTTTTAGCAGCAGACATCACAAAGACGGAAGACGGGGATACTATGTGTCCCGTCCCCCTGGTTGGCCCTACTAAATGTTCGTCAGGTTCCGCCTTCCACTACTACTCATGTTGCGGCAACGGGAACTTTGACTGCTGCTTCCACCTGCAGGTCTGGGTGATCATCGTCCTCGCCATCATCGCCCTCTGCGTCATCGCCAGCATCGTCGCCGGCTTAATTCGCTGCATTTGCTGCAGTCGGTAGGGAAATCAAATCGGTTGATGGGTGGCTCTCTTTGAACAGCACCGGATAAACAAATGTATTATGATGAAGGGAAGGAAAACGGATTAAAATCATTGAATTGTGCTATAACAAGACATGGCGTCGGATTATTGTGGGACGTATAACCTTCAGATAGGCTGGCACGTTAAGATCCATTCCAAGCCCCATCGTGGAGTAGTCAGGAATGACGTATGCGCTGCGTGCATTTCGACGAATATTTCTGCGTACGTCACAACTAACCCATTAACACACTTACCACAATTACTTCTGACCAATCCTGACCAATCCAATCGAATTACAATAGTTTTATGAAATGGGTCCTTTCCATCCTTCCAGTAAATGAGATAATTGTCCGGCGCCGTTCATGCGAAAGCCATTTCATTTTGCATTTTATGCGTATCCGGTAGCGAATCATTTCGGAAACGTTTCGTTTTCTGTTCTATCAATCTCCTGTAACAAGTCGATAGTATTTCTCGTCGTTGATCCCCATGCAAATCTTTGCCTCATTCACGTCATTGTTGCGCTAAGTTTAACTGCGGAGCTTTACTAGTGAATTTCACCATCGCCAGAAAGTTTGCCGGTACGATGCTTCTGCATACTAATGTTTGTGTCACGATGCAATTATATTTATTGCTTTTCTTATTAAAAGGCTGAAATATGTAGTACTTGCTAACATTGCTGCTATTCTGCTATCAGTGGGTACTGTACTTTCATAGCGACCGGAAAACTGTACCTGTTTACCCTCTGAATCACACTGCATTTTTATGTGAATCAAATGGTTAGCTTATGAATCATTTGACAAGAGAATTGATGATCTGCCGCTACGATGCAGTTTTCTCTTTTTCGCGTCTTTTTGTAATAAAGTTCACAAGGCTATTACAATTGCGCAGCAAAGTACGATCAGTTTCTATGACAGTGAAACCCGGATATAAGAGAATGCAGGGGAAATCGAAAAATGTATCTTATACTGTATCAGGGTTCCTCTTATATCCGGGGTCTACAGTGTATTGGCACTGACTGAGCACGGGAATTTAAACGAGTCTCCTATATCCGGGATTCTACTGTAATTATGCTCTGTATCTTTTATATCAGCAGATGTCGGCGTCGATGAGAGCGGACGTTTGCGAATAACAGACAACAATAAACCGGCTATACATTAGAGGACTCGCCTGGATTAGCAAACCAAGAGAGATTCAAATAAAGAGGACTGTCAATAACAAAAACGAGTATTAAATGCCAGGCGGACTCTTTGTCATCGCGTTAAGTAGCGCAAATATATTTTTGTGGATAAATAAGGGCGGAATGGAGGTGGAATGAGAAGGTAAAATATTATTCATACGTATCTTTTAACGTACCGTATTTATTCAATTACAGTCTCACTCTCAAATAAAGTCTCGCTTTCCATTGCAGCTCCTAAGTTTAGACAAATTAAAAAAATACAGCCGTGAATGTGAACGCAAAAGTGCAGTAGTCATCATTGTCTTAAGTTTTAAGAAGGCCTACGCAGCACAACAATATAACCCTGCAATGCAAGTGAGAGATCAAAAACGGACAAAACGGTGTACTGTGATTAAAGGGCAGAACTTTGCTCGGCTGCCTGCACCGACAATTATTGTAAGGTAAGCAAAAACGGCAAACTAGATCCGAGTGAATATTCCTGCACAGTGTGTTTAAATGCTGCATTTGAACGGAGCCTATTTGTATGCAGTTCTGCCCAAGCGCCGCTGGAGTATTTCATGCGTCACGAATTTTTCAACGGGGAGCAACGTATGAGCCAATAAACGAGGTTTTTCCGGATCGCGGTAGCAATTTTAGAGAGGATCATATTATTAGAACAAATGCAATCAATCCGATTACGGAAAGAGCACCTGTGACGTGTTTGTGACGAGCTGTGGTGTCATTACCTCATGTTTGTGACGTCACAACTGACCAATCACTGCATTGCCCGCAATCGCAAGCGCAGCGCTACGAGGGACGGAGGCTTTTGAATTATCCTCCAGCAATTGTGAAGATTTTCGCACTTTAGAGGAAAGTGTGAAGAAAATTTAGAATTTTCTCAAGTCACTTGAATTCTCCACCAAACGTGGACGGTAGGGGTTGCTGTGGAGGGCTGGTTGCACCTCCAGTAGTCTCCTCAGTCCCCAGAAATTTTCTGTTTTGTATGGTAAGATAGCATAACCCCTCCCCAGGACCCTAGGCTGCGAAGAAGTCACAACCCCGCAGACTTTTTATGGTGGGCTTTCGCAAGCCTCCCAAACCCCTTTCCATCTCTGACCCCCATCCGTTGGTTTCTGGCCCGCTCCAACGCAATTGTAATTACAGCAGTTGTCATTAAAACTCGTTAAATAGGTCTCTGCAGTTTATCGCCACCAGTTGATTGCGGCGCCACGGGCACGGAGTGCGTTTTCGTAAAGTTGTATCGATTTTCGGTCAGCGCGTCGAAGGCAACCACTGCGGCAACGATGCCGGGCGTCCTTTAGTCAACCCAGTTACCCCAGCTTATACCCACCAGCAGCGGCGATAATGGAGCATGTTAATGCAGTCTGCAATGTCCAGACGCTCTGATTCTGTCTGCTTCTTTTCGATGGTAAATTGGTTACAGTACTCGCGAGCAAGAATGGAGCACATCATAAAGTTAGAAGACCTTGCGTTTCTGTCCGTGTTCTTTGGATGATAATTCAAAGTATCATTTATTCCTATGATGGTTACTGGACGATGTTCATCCAGAAATCTCCCGGCATATTCCTAATGGATATTCTGCAAGCGGCCCTTGGTTTCGTCGACAGCGGCAGAATAAATGACGACCAGAATTACTTCGACAGGGGCGACACAGATCAGCTGTGCCCTGAAGGCACCACATACAGCTACTTTGAGTCCTGTGGCGATCTGCACAACGATTGCTGTGAATATCTGCGTTGTTGGAGCCACCTATTATTGGTGCTGATATTCATCGTTCTCGTCGGCAATTTTTTCGCTTGCTTTTACAGTATCTTATATTTCTACTGCGTCACAAGGCGTCAGACAAAGAATATCAGAGATCCTTTCGTCGAATCTTACTTTATCACCTGTGATAACTCGACGCCGGCATCGAGGAGGAAGTACAATAAGAAGCGCGGATTCACTTGGCCGTTTTGGTCATTTCAACGACGAGCGAAAGATTTTGTGGAATAATATTGCGTTGCGTCTTTAATTTTAAAGTACTGTACTGTATAATACATATAGGTCAGAGGTCGGCATTAACCATGGCAATTTTAATTATGACGTAAGATAATTGAAAATTTGATACCAATGGAGTTCACAAGATTGTAAAGGTGTGAAGGCGAAAATTCAAATCATATTGCGGAACTATGAGTTTCCGTCGAACTTAAATCTGACTTTCTTTTCAGCTTTGGCCGAATTCTAAGGGGGGGGGGTCCGCAAAACTCCGCCGGCTTCGGTCCAGTTTGGGAGACAGATCTCCCAGCTACACCTATGCTCCCTTCTGCGTATGACCGTAATTTTGAAGGTATGAGATTGTGGGACGACTTTGAGCTCGAAAATGTTCTTTGCCGAAATGTCTATAACAATGTATTACGTTTACTCAAAGAACTATTGAATAAAGCTCATTTTCTATTCCGATTGTTCGATGGGTTACAGTGAACTGAACGACTAGCGAAGATTCAAATTGCAGATCCGGAAACGTGCGTCATAAGAAGTTGGATTTGGACGGTATAGAGCATTTTTTCCGACCCCCGCCGGAAAAAATATGTCAAATTTCTTGTCAAGTTAACATGACAAAACAAATTTTTGTCGTTCAGACCCCCCAACTTCTGATACCCGTTATAGGTATGGTAAAGAGGTCCCATAGGAGTAACGAGGGGCTTTAGGTGGTCGGGCTACCCTGGCCTATCCCCTCTCCACGCCGGAAAAAAGCCTCTACGTGGAGAAATTTTTTGACAGTTTTTAATTTGCTCCAATCCCGACATGAAGGTCACCGTACCCTTCCCTCCCCCCGAGAAGGTTCAGACCCCCCTGACCTCGCACATATGTTGCACCTATGATTAGCCCCTGAGACAAGACTCGGTTCAGTTGACTACTGAGCCGCAGCCAAGAAATTCTATTTGCATTCAGTGCCCCCGGAAGCTCAGTTTGAATAACGCTTCCGAAACGCAGCGGTTATCATATGGATAATATTTGAGCTTTAGTTATGACCGGGAAAATAACATAGCCCTGAGGTGTCTGATCTATGATTAATGATTTTCAATTTGTGATATGTTTACATAACACGCGATAGCAATTAAACATCAACTAACAAAGGACGCGAGACTACGGTATCATACCGCTTGCAACAATAGTTCATTTCCAATGTAAGTTATACAGTTAAAGGATAGAAATTTCTGACATAACTGACATCAGAGTCAGAAGTTAATTTTAGGGTCATAACATAATTAACACTGCTCATTTCACGTGAATGATTTCGGAACGCCGCCGCTTGATATCTCTAATATCCAGCTTGTTAACTAGCTCAGCTTCAGAATTAGCCAAGCCGTGAGACACAGTATTCGACAACCGTCCATGGAGTAAGCGGCTCCGTATCGTCGTCAGCTGCTGACTTTGCTTCTTTCCGAAGAGCGTTTCATGCAGTTCAGTGCTAAACACTGGCAACAATAGTGCACTCAACTGAAAACTGAGCACCAATCCCAGCATAACTACCAGCATGCCCCATTTTGAGCCAACTGCCACAATAGTCAGTACTACTGTAGGCACGAAAAAGGTGACATTATTAATGAGACAGTATAGAAACAGTTTCACCTCAATTTCAGTTCGGTTCGTCTTCTTTCTCAAGAAGATAATAGCGCCTACATAAAATGAAAATGACAAGGAGGCGATTACAACATTGTGAGCGGTGAGATATGTAGGCAGAGGAGTACTTTGATAGAACGTGAAATTCTTCGACATAAAGGCGTACCATTCAATATTGTGACTGAGATATGCATCAACTGGATATAGTAAATGCCAAACCGTTATCTCAACCCACGTGCACAGCCATATAGCAACGCATATACAAATGGATCTCTTACGAGAGAAGAATTTTTCAAATTGTAGTGGGTAGGCGACCGCAACGAAACGATTACAAGCAATGATGGGGAAGTGGAAAAGAGCAGGTCGCTCGGAAATGTTCAAAATGTAGCTGTATAGTGGAAAATTAAGGTGGTCGGGGAGCAGCGAAGATGGACCAATTATGATTTCTACGCCAAGCCAAATTGTGTTCCAAACGAGACCCAAATCACCGAAAGCCTAAAAATTTACGGTGTAATTTACTGTGCGTGTCATAGGGCGGAGTAAGGGTTGTCAGGAACCACACATGCTGGGAGGGGGAGTTTGAGAGAATTTACCCCTCAACTCGAGAAAAAAAACCTGAGCCTCCTCAAAAGCGACAGAAAATTTGAAAAGCAGTTAAATTTCAGCGGGAATTCAAATTTCGCCAAATTTGCCTGATTTTTCAAATTTTTATCCCTGATTTTGCAAATTATGAACGATATGGATGCACATACAGTACCTATACAGTTTAACATTACAGATGGAACTGACAAACATATGGATTACGGTAGGTGTACGGTGAATCCAACTTTTCCCAGATGTGGCGAGGTGAATATAACGTTCCATTGTTTCGTACCTGTGAAAAGAAGAACACGAACGATGAGTGCTTTCTTGCCAACCTCCATATTCCTGTAAGGACAAATAAATACCACGCAGCGAAAGCGCAGCACACTATCACGAGCGTCCAACCGGCAACCAAATTGTCGGCGATTTCGATAATCATTTCTGTCGCTTTGCAGGGAATCAGTAGATTTCTCTGAAATATAAATAACCTACAAGGCTATGGAAAGCAAAAGTTAATGTTGGATGCTACAGCGACCTCCCGAAGAAGCATCAGGTTTTGGATAGAGCAAACGTTTGAGAATCACTCTTTTATGTGTCTCACTGCAAAGTAAAATATCGCGAGGAAACCTGGGAAAATAGCCAAGGACATATGACATCCATACATAGACTCAGACCTGGGCGGTGGGGGTTGCGGGCATACATGTAAGTGGGGGGAGTTTGGGGGAGGTTACCCTCCCCAAGGCCCGTGCCATCGTGGGAGCCATTGGAGCCATGGCTCCAGGGCGCCGTGCAACGCGTAGTACAAAAGGGGGCTCCAAAGGGGCGCCGAATTCGCTCACAGGGGGCGCCAAAGGGCGCCGAGGGGCGCCGTGGCTCCAGGGCGCCAGGACCCCATGGTACGGCCCTGGTCATGCGACTAGTGATGTTGTCTCTGATCTTCTTCGTCTCATTGTTGAATTCTGCCATGTGGTCAACACTCCTTAAGTTTTGCTTCGGAGTCTCTCTCCGATGCTCAAGGTGGTTGTCGAGTAGTGTTAGATCTTCGTGCTTTATCGAATGTCGTAGGTTTGTTTGCAGGTCTATTGGAATCTGTTGGTTACGCTTCAAACCATCGTACATCGAACCGAAAGCCATTGTCAGCGACTGTTGCAAGCGAAGGAACCTTGTAATCAAGTAAGAGTGCAGATGGAGAAATAAAGACTCATTTTAATTTCTTCGGTTTCGAATCTGCTTTCGATTCGCGCGATTATTAAAAGGGACCTCGAGATCGTTCGATCGTTGGTTCGTCCTCTTCTTGTTTTGCTGCGCTTATTATCAGCTCGCTCGAGCAAGACGGACAGCTTGCTTCGAGTTATCTAAATTGGACTCACCAATTGGAATC
>JAQGAX010000231.1:0-19963 GCA_034698105.1 Plectus exinocaudatus | reverse complement strand
TGTTTCAATTTCTCAAAAATACGCGCACAATCTACATTTCTTTCTCTTCTTTCCGCAGAACATATACAACATACAATGACATGTGGCGGCGGGGGACAATAGAGTCACCGTGACATTTTGAAGTAGAGAACCCAATTCAGATGTGTTTGACTGATGGGCAAATTCCATGGGATGGGGATGTACATTGATCATATCCTGTATTCCACTGGCGATGAGCGCGACCGGTACTCGCATAAAAGCTCCACGAGCATGACGCATCGGAAATAGACGCGACCCCACGACGATGCGCCTCTGGTGTCTACTCCATTCGCTTCCAGTTGATGTGGCAACGCGCACGCTGAATGACAACAGCTGGGCGCGTGATAAAAATGGCTGGATGGATTTGCAACTCGAGCGCGGAGTTACGCATCGATGATTAAACGTGAATCATCGTGTTTAATCGGTTGCGATCTCTGGCACTTCGACGAGGTATTGTTACAAAACATGCAGCTAATTTTCATAGCTGCTAAGCTCTAGCCGCGCCATCGTTTGGACAATTTAGTGATACGTTCCCAGGGCGCCGCGTGGAATGAAGCAAAAATGCGTGGGCGTCTCTCAAGTTATTTGTGGCGTCATGCCTTAAGGGCGTCCTTTGGGGGCCTCGGGGCTAGGTAAACCAATGGATTGAGTATGGGTCAACAAGAGAGCAAAACTTAGCAAATAACGAGGTGAAACGGTCGTCAGTATTGCACTTTGTGCTTAAAAAACCATTTAAGCATTCTCTCGCATTTTGCATAGATAATTCTTCCAAGTTTATTTCGAAGAAATCAAAAAATTTGAATGGCAAGAGAACTGCAAATTGCAGTATGCGCCAAAGATCTTTAGGAGCAAGAAAATTATAACACTAGATATTATTGGGGTCGGAATCTGGGGGTTACGCAATCCTTCCCCCATCCCCCCCCTCTTGCAACCCCCAGCCGCCAAAAGGTGCCCACCTCTGGTACGATGCCCATTACGACTGGTGTTGGCATTCGATGACGATCAATTTGGCGATACAGCGAGACGCAGCGATCGTGTACGCGTCATTCTGAACGGCGGTGGCCGGCTTGACGACGATGACGACGGGCCATTCGTAGGAGAGCGCGACCGACGAGAAATCGACGGCTATCAGCCGCGAGTTGAACACCTTCAATAGTCAGCGAAATAACCAGTTACCACACGTTATTTTTGCGTAACTGCTATTGACATTTTACCGATCCGCCCGGATGAAAACTAACCCGATTTCTCCTGAAACAAGGGGGCCTCAAATGAAGGGGGTCCCCTTCTTAAGTTTGTTTTACTTTTTTAATAGTGACCCTTCTTATTTGATACTTCAAATTTTACTCGAAAAATCAAATCAAAGAAGGTTTTTGCTCTGGTTATTGCAAAAAAGCTCTATTTTTCAAAAGATGATCAAAATAATGCAAACTGTTCAATTGCTCATATTTATACGTATGTATATTTATAAGTAATCACAGAAAGTACAGAAAGAAAGTACAGAAAGAAAGTACAGAAAATACAAAGGAATTTTGAGAGATTTTAGAGGTTCACTTATTCTCCTTAAAAAAGTCATTTTCATAATCAAAATGGCTCCCTTATACTTGGTTCCTTATCCTATGTCAGAAAAGCTAACTTCTGAATAAACGAATCTTCTTATTCAGGGAAAGGCCGGTAGGTCCAAAGTAACCAAATTAACCGATAGATCATCTGATTTCTGCATTTTCCTTTCACTATCAAACCAAAATTAATTAGAAATTCTTTTTGCCTACCGCCCACCAAGCGCAATAAAAATTTTGCGTCCGTTACCAAACTGTAACAGATGACAGAAGTTCATTTAAAAAGGCAGCTGCTGGAAACAAACCTGCTGTCTGATCGAGCCGCACTCAATTCTGTGACTGGCTAAGTACCATTTGATCGCCGTGTCGACTGCAATCCCTAGTTTGTTCAGTTTCTTATTTGCTAATCTCTCTCTTTTCGTCGTCCTCTGTCTGGTCAAGATGAGAATAGCCAAATGAGCGGGTCGCAACTGATACTGCTCTTTGACTGGTTGACCGCTCGCAGGATCCACTTAAAACGAACGAGGAAGCTCATCAAAACATGGAAAAAGTGTTGCAAAGCCGAGGCACTAGAGATAAAGTTTATAGTTCAAACAGCAGAAGACACACGGATCTAAAAATTGTCGAAAAGTGAACCCCAAACTTATGTAAGGTATATCAGTCCATTATTAAGTCAGCAAGCAATTAGCATATAGCACTTCACAAAAACCATGCAAATCAGAGTGTAAATTAGAAGTGAAAATTTATCGTATCGTACCGTAATACAATAGCTTTATATTCTTTTCATAATCAGGAATTAGTATTTAATTGTGCGACATATCATACTTGGAAACATAGGTGTAACCAGGGGATCGGACCCCCCTGGCCTGACCCCCTTCCCCCGCCCCGAGAAAGTCTAGAAAGCATTTTCGCCGCTACATAACGAAAAAATTTTTGGCGATTTTTTTTGAATTAGCGCGGAAATCCCGACACGAAGGTACCGTACCCCCCCCCCCCGAGAAGGTCCAGACCTCCCTGGCCTCTGACACCCGTTACACCTATGCTTAGAAAGCGTTATACGTACGATTATAAAAATACGGAATATCCTAGCCGGAAAAAGTAATAGCAAATATTCGCCCCCCAGTCGCCAACCCATGACTATATCTGATTTGCATTAATGCAAAGCCCGGAGAGCTATTCAGATTCAGTGATTTCATGAAATGGATTACTCGTATTACCTGATGGCTGAGTGATTAGCAAACTAGTTACTATCTGTTTTAAAGTATCCAGTAGTTGACTCCATTTTTGAATGGGGATTCGTTCCACCTGTATGCCCATGACATTGTGACCCATGCGGATCTTCGTAATAGGAAAAATTTTCTTCCACTCATCGACGATCGTTTTTGTGCCACGCAAGACGTTATTTAATTCAATGTGATGGAATCCATTGTAAACATTAAGCAGCTCGTTGGCACTGCTGGAGTGCGAAGGCCTAAGCCAGCCAGTAAAAACTAGCGTCGTTTCGCCAATGACCTCCTCCTTAGCTCGTCTGCTCAACCACCCCCTTACATTTTTTATGCCAACCTCGTCACTGAACACGTCATCATTATCACCAATCTCCATGTTTCCTTTTGGACTTGTGACTGTCAGATGTCGTTTAATGTTCTTGTCGCGGAGACGATTGACTTTGAAGAACCGCTTGAACTTGCGAATGAGATCATCGGCTTTCCATAAGATGACAAATACTTTTCCAGGTCGATCGCTTTTTGCCGCAGCCAGTGCGCGCAGAAGCAGACAGATCGTCTTACCGGTACCCGGTGGACCGCTGATGATCATTCGTGGTTCTGTGCAGTTGACGGCCCTCCACTGGTCACCGTTCAAAATGAATGCCTGAGTTTGTCCATCCTCTGACCACACTTTTTTCATTTGATCAATCTTCGGCTTTTTGATGAATCGCTGATCGTCAATGATTCGATATGTTTCCAGTGCATTGGAGACTGGTGATATGAAAACCGCTGAGCGATAGCTGATTATTGCAGCGATAAAAGAGATCGCATGCTCAGTAAGGGGAAACTCTTCGACTAAACGTGTCACAAAGAAATTACGGAAATCTTCCACGTTCTCAACCAGTGATTTCATGAGCAGTGGATAAGCATCGGGCTCTTTCTGATGTTGTGGCATGGATTTGCTTTCACATCCTTGCTGTTCTGGCAGGTTGAAAGAATAGTTAGGAAAGCAGGTAACACCCTGAATCGGGATGGGGCAGTCAGTGCCATCATTGGCAATCCTTTTGTAGATATCGTTGAGACCATCTATGGATTTCTTTAATTGTTTGGTAGCTGTTTTGTGGCGTTTTAAAAAAGTTTGATCGTCATCACTTCCCTTCACTTCAAAAACAAAAATGCCAAGTTTTTGATGGATGAATATTGAGTCACACTCAAAGTGCTCCTTCCAGTCATCAACTTGGAAGCCATCGCATTTTCTGTTCCTCATGATCTTAAGGAATTCTTGTGTGTCAAAACCAGAAATCAGTATGCCACCAAGCTTCAATTTTTTAAATTCAGTGAAGAATTTTTGTTCTGCCTTTGATCCTATGATGTTTGGTTTAGCCTTCTTCAATCGCTCTTTGTCTTGCATTCTCACCTGCAAATCAGTTGATAGTGCTGGCTGTGTTGCTTCGAGGTATGCAGTTGGCAGCATGTCCAGTGTTTCTGGGAAACAAATCGTGTCCGTTTCATTATCAAACTCCGTCATTAAAATTTTCATCCAATTTGGATTTGTGTGATTCATCCAGAATTTTGCTTGTTCAATAAAATTTTTTATGTCAGTTTCTTCTAAATACCCACTCATCTCGCCAGCATCTTCAGAGACTGAGGCACTGTTGTTCTCAGAGGATGATGATGGCAGCTTCAAAGTAGGCAGCGGAAATCGAAACCAGCTAGTGTTTATGATGTCTGCAATTGCAGTTGGATGATGCAATCCTAGTGGCATGTCAGCATCAACTATAATCACTGTGCTCATTTTTCGCAGTCTAAGCCACTTTCTGAATTCGTATGTCAGGTTGTCAATGTTGTCAATGAGAATCGGGCCGCAGTAGAATGTCCCATTGGTGACGTTTTCCAACTCTGAGATGTGTTTAAGTGAAGCTAAGTGATCCGCTTTGATTTCTTCGAGAAAGACGCGATAAAACTCCGTTTTCTCATCAGAAGACAGGATGATGAGAAAAGAAATATTGTTCTCTGCCAACCTGGCAATCAATAGCTTCATTGTAGTCAATTGCGCTGCTTTATCAGCTCCATAGAAAACTTTAACAGCCGATTTAGAGAACAAAATTTCTTCTTGCGTAACTGACAGAAATACAATGAGACTGGGGTTGTTCGTGCAATGTCGACAGCTATAAGCGGAATTAATGCCCAAAAATGTAGCGACAAGCACGGGCCAAAATTCCAGTTTGCTGTAATCCGTCGTGCTCGATGATATTTGCTCTTGGAGATAACGCGAAAGTTTTTGCGTTGTGGTCGTTTCGTTCAGCGTGATTGAGGTCACAATTGAAGTACTGTCTGGTCCAAAAAGGACAAGGATCAAAGTTTTCACTTTTTGCTGCAAGTGGATAATGTTTCACCGCAAATATTCACCGCGCGAAGCACAAACGTTTCATAATTGCTCTCATCCTTTCTGCGTCCCTTCATACTTTTGTAAGTTTTGTGAATCATAATTTAATCATTTTAGGCAGACACAGTAACATAGACGCAGACCATCAAGTCACTGGAAAAGTGCTAATTTCAGTGACGTGACGTTCTGGGCCTATTTCATAAAACTGTTAAGAGTTGAGAATTGAGTTAGCTTCATCCCGTAAAGAACTGAGACTCAGCTGAGTCTGAGTCTCAATTCTCAACTCTCAACAGTTTTATGAAATAGGTTCCAGAGGTGAGGGGACGGGACACTCACCCGGCTCTCCCACCGAAAAGGGAAACGTCGAAAACACGAAAAGATTTTCAAAAGGAAAATCGTTACCAGTAGTTCTTGCTTCTCACCAAGATTCTTCTCACCAAGATTACGATCAAACCACACTTGCAGGCCCAATTTCGGGTGCAGAAAAAGGAATACAACGCTCTGTATTTGTCCGGCAGTAGAAATGTTTTGTATTTTCATTTCGATTGTTTTCAATTGGGTCAACTCGCTTAAAACAGCTGATGGTAGAGCCACCTGCCTCATGTCACTGATGCTCTCATGAAAGTTTGGAATACGACAGAAAAGAACGCCGCCAAAATTCTTCTGTTTTATTTGTGAAAGGCATTTCCAAATCGTCTTTTTGTCTTTGTAATCTAGAAAGAACAAACATGCCAAACTCAATTTGATCAAGAAGGAACTCTAAGAAGCCATAAAACACACAAGTTAGACTGGTTTGGAATACGAATGATTTATAGCTCTGTGCAACATTCGTAGGTACCTTACAAGTGTTCTTAAGGATCCGATTTTAAATGAATTTTGTAGATTGGCGGCGCAATTATACATTCAAGCAGCGGGAGAAAATTGCGGAAGCCTACCAAACTTAACCGATTTAATGGAATTGATTGTGCGGGAACCGAAATTCATTTGAATTCTATTCGTTAACAATAAGCGATCGAAAATAATTAAAGTTGAGTAACCGTTGGGAACACAGATACGTACGTACTTCCGTCGCATCACGGCGTTTTTTTAAAGCGCATATACCAAAACGTATGTTGACCAAACCGTACCGTTTAGACATCTCTGCTTATTGAACACAAGAGTTTGCTGTCCATTTTCAGGAAAGTAGTCCACGCCATACAATTTAATAATAGCGTTCCTGCATTGTTCCATAAAATTGCTGTCAGTGGCTGGTTGCGTGCCTTCTTGTTCATCCATCATTAACAGTTGATGAGTAATAATGATCTAAATTTCATCAATCTATAGCACTCGTCGTTCATTCGCTGTTTTGGTAAAAATATAATCATTTTTCTGCTAGACAAAAGAATTGGCGTCATTTTGGAAAGAATGTAGCACTTCCGTTGTGCTCCAGCAAAAAATCCGTCCCGTTAATCCAGATTTTTTTTAAATTTCATGCATAGTTATCGAATAACTTAGTTATTTTCATCTAGTTTTTGAACTGGCTAAGTTAACTCAGTTAAAAATAATTACGTTAAAAACTGGGTTTTAAACTTAGTTTTAAACTGGATTTACAATGATTACAAATATACCAGGGGGTTTGGGGTCCCAGAGGTAATCCCAAACCCCTTGGTATACTTTAAGCACCTTCCGAGACGTGGGGAGGGGTTGCGCAACCCCCCTACCATCCACCTCTGTTGCCCCAAACCTGACCAAAATGAGCGGAGTTTAATGAACCCCTCGAAATCGGCAGAAAAGGTCCAACAATTCAAATTTTAGTACTAAAATTCAATTTTTCATCAAAATTCTATATTCAGGCTTGCGAAAATCCGCAAACAGTTTCGCAAACCCTCCTGCTTTTAAACTCCTGGTATACTTATGACTACGCTAGCATGATTTATGTCTATCTACCACTTGTCCAATTGCATAATTCGGCAAAAGTTGTTCATTGGCTCAATTCAGTACAGAGAACGCTGCGAAGACAAACCACGGGCGAGGGCTAATAATACATAGCGTCGCATCACATAAGATATACATAAGCTATTTTCAATCTTTATTGGAAAGGATCCTTTGGAGAAACGAAAGCACGAAACGTGATCATTCTGATTGCAGTTTGCGCTTGGCATGTCTGGACGTCCTGCGCTGCATTTATACTGATTGCCGGCGGTGTAATGCGCGCGATAAGAAGAACGGCTGTTTTTCAAACGAAACCGGGGGAGGGTGCGCGGGGTGTGGATAGCGTAAGAAGGCGCCGATAGGTAGATTAATGTGTTTTCGAGACGAAAGTTGCTGGCATGAGAATATACTAACCAACGGTGATGTCACAGAAATTGATAAGTTCTCTTTTATAGAGCGCAAAGGGGGCTTCACATCAACAATGTGCTGTCTGTTAATGATGCGAAGTGTCGTCTGTCTGCATACCTGTAACCGAGGTCCGAGGCCAGGGGGGTCTGGACCTTCTCTCGGGGGGTACCTTCGTGCCGGGATTTTGGCGCGAATTCAAAAAATCGTCAAAATTTTTTTCGCCACTACGTGGCGAAAACGTTTTCTAGACCTGCTCGGGGGGGGGAGGGGAGGGGTCTGGCCAGGGGGGCTCCGAGCCCCCTAGACCCCCTGGTTACAGATATGTCTGTCTGGTCCCGTTAACGACTTCATGATGCTTAAAATACAGATATAGACTTCGTGCTACAAAGATAGTTGTGTGAAATGTTGTGTATGAAGGAGATCGGCGAAACGCTTTTATCATCTTGCTTATTATCTTTGCAGAATCTCATGATGCGCGAAAATGCCTCATGTGTACTGTTGAACAAAGAACGTAGCACTCAATTTTGTATCGTTTGCGCTGCCTTTAAAGGGGGTCTCAAGTTAAAACACAAGTTTAGCATAATAATACGTGCATTCGATAGCATACATTCCCAGCAAATCGTTTCCCAGCAAACATTAAGCGTGACGTGGCCATGCTTCACAGACCTGGGCGTGGGGGGGGTACGTGTTCCTAGACCTCCGATTTTCACTATTTTAGTACTTGGCGACCAAATAAAACATACACTAGATATTATTGGGTGCTGAAAAAAAAATTTACACTAGATAAAATGGACCTCGAATCTGGGGGGGTACGTCCCCCCCCCCCCCCGACGGTCTGTCTCCGACGGTAAATTTAAATTATTTAAATTTACCGTCGGAGTCTTTAATTAATTTTCGAATTTCTCGATCATATATATGTATGATTATGATATGAAATCATTTTTTCCCGGATATCATGTCTTTCACTGGTGGTGAGCCCCGATATCTATTATGGCGTTAATGAATACCGTATTAATCAAGAAATGATAACGTAACCAAGGTAAATGTTCTTCTGTACAGTATTTCAAACCTTTAGGCATTGTTACTGCTTTCAGTTGTCTTCCGGCGTTTCAACATGATGCAAATGCGTATGAGCAATGCAGCGGTCGAGTAAAAAAATTGTGCAAAAATGAGAAAATCCAAGCCGATCCAAAGGCCAAGAATGCCACCGAACTCACTGGTGAACCCAGTAAAATCGTAGACCAGTTTTTCTTGGTATGATATGTAGCTGAATGAATTCATGTCCATATATATCTGTAATGTGTGCTGGTGTTTCAAGGCACATATATAATTCCCTGCAGAGTATTGGCATGGTATCGTTTCATCCCAGGGGGAGAATTTCAGGGTTGAGGACGAGAACAGAATTTGTGAGCAAAACGGCAGACAATTGGCAATGCAAAGCGCAGTTTCATTGCCCACATTTGATAAGCACGTCCTGTATTTACTCAATCGACATTGATTTTCTATTGGCGAAGAAGTTTTGGGCCAGCTGACTGGTGTGCAATTGCAGTTTTTACGGATGGCTTCAATCTTGCACTCGTCAGTGCATTGTTCAAGTGTTTTTTCCATTGAGCATTTGATTTCGTTGTCGCTAATACTCAGAGCATGACGAATGGTCGATAATCTAATTGATGAAATTATTTGATAGCCAAATAAGAAATGCAGTGAGCCACCTTTATCGAAGTTGTTATCCCTCCCAGGTAAATCGACCGTTATTGATGCCGCTGAGTTCAATTCTTTGCTCGGATTTGGCAGCCCTGCTCTGTCCACGTCAATCTTTATGTAATCTGCTCTTGAAGTAAAGTTAATGACATTAAGAGGCAGTTTGTAGCATATTTTTGTCTCCTCAATAAATACTATTTCATCAGTTTCAATCATTTCTTCTTCTGATGTTCCATTTAAATTTTTAGATGCCGTAACTTTAAGCGAATAATATTTTTTAATCTCACTGCCGAATTTCTCTTTCAGTTTATTTACTGAAACGTTCAGAAAATTCAAATGTGCATCCATTCTTTCAAGAAACGACGAGGACAAATTGTAGCGTTGAGAAGAAGTTTTGGAAATAGAAATAAAGTATTGTTGAATATCTCGATTGAATTGAAAGTTTCGTTCATAATCTTCATAAACAACAAGGATACCGAACACTGCTTGTAGTTCAGGCCAAGTAAAGTCGCTATTCTGTAAAATGCTCTCATTTAGATGAAAAATTCTTCGATCTAAGAAAGTTTGCAAATCTTCTGCTCGATATGCTTTACTGACGTCAAGCTCTGATATCAGCAAAGGTAAGCATATGGTGGCTGATGGTAAATTCATTGTTTTATTGTTTATAAAGTTAATTGACGAGTCAGTCTTGCCAGAGCTATACTGTCCGTATAGATCTAAGCACATTTTAAACGTGTAGGAGCCACCAATTAGGTAAATAATCGACCAAAAAATATACTGAAAAATTGATTTTAATGCCATTTCATGAGTCAGGCTTTCGAAATCAAAACTGAACAGCCGAGTCAATATTTTTATATATGGATTCGCGAGCATTCTTTTATATTTCGCGTCTTTTTCTTTCTGTCTGATGGACCCCGTTGGTTCTCGCTGCTTTTTAATGTAAATACCGATGAGTATCATGCTTAGCGCGTAGACAATCCAAACTAAAAAGCGAAAATCCAGCCCCAAAAAGAGTCCAAGCATTCCGCCAAGTGCGGCTAGAAACTGTTCCAATGTAAATTGGAGCGCTTCCTCAATTATTGGATAGTTAAAATCTTTTACAGTTATTCTGAGAATACTATTATAATCTGGATTCCGATATTTTATTTGATCGGCAACGAATTCCCATCGCTCACAATATGGGAGGCATAAGTTTTGGCAAACGATATCTTCAGTCATGTTATAGTGTAGACAATGTAAATACAGTTCTACAGTACATTCTTTGCTATTTGCCGACAGTAAAGCCGGCCAATTTGTCGGCGTACAGTTGCAAGTTTGTTCAATTAGTGCGATTCGACACTTGGCTTTGCATAGTTCCGGACGTTGATTGTAAGAACAATGGGCCACTCCGTTCACATGAGAAATAGTTTTGTACTGAGCGGCAATGGCCAAAGAAATATGACTTTTTTCGCGAACATCTATATGGTAAACTCTATCCAGGTCCATAGAGTTTAATTGCGCGGTTTTCGAGTACGGATCATTGAAATGTATCCATATTGATAATCCTGTTATCATATTGGGAATGCCGAACGCTTCACCGAAAAGCAGGGTATCGTGAACTGTTATTTCCAAGTAATCTCTTGGACTTTCAAATTTTACACTTGGAAGTAGATAACAAATGCCCCGTTGTTCAATAACTGTTGTTCGTGTATAGTAAACTACAGAATTTCCTTGTATGTTTTGCAAGTGAACATTCAACGAAAGCTTCTTGTTAAGTTCATGACCGAGTTTCTGTCGTATTTCATCGGCTGTTACTTTCCATTCCACTAATTTTTTCGCAAAAATGAAAAGCATTGCATTGACCAAGTCGCATTCGCTTAGTTTTTCGATTTCTGGAATTCGATTATGAAAAATAGCTTTGAGAAAGTCAATTAGATGCACCACTCAAAGATTGAACATGTAGCTGAACATTCTAAGAGTGATCTCGAAGACTGAACATGACCCATAAATAAAGCTGCTCGTTGAGATACATTTAGGTTCATCAACTGTTAAAAACAAGTATACTGAGTGAAAGGGGTTTAAAAAAGAAAAAAGTACGTCACGCTTTAGGAGAGGTCGGCGTCAGAGAAGGTCTCTGACGGACGCGCGATGTAACGCGTGACATAGGCGCGGGACGTAGTTCCAAACTCCGAGCTCGGATTTTGGATTTCTCCAAAATGCAACCTTTTCCAAAAAGTCGAACAAAGTACCAAAGTGAAAGTAAGTTACGCGCGCGGGAATTTGATTGCAAAATCCGAGCTCGGATTTTTCCCATAGAAGATGGGCACTTCGGATTTTGTGTACAGTAGATTGCATATCAATGCTTTTACACGCGTTTTCTTTGGCTTCCTGTAGCCGTAAAACAATTTCAACAAAATCCAAAATCCAAAACTGGAACATACTTGGCTCGGAGAAATCGGAGCGCAGAGAAATCCGCGCAAAAAAAAATCCGACAGATTTTGGATTTTCTCTCGGCGGATTTCTCTGACGGAGAAATCTGAGCTCAGATTTTGGAACTATATCCCGCGCCATAATAGAGGGGGGGGGGTGGACGAGGCAGGAAAACAATGAACTGTCAATCACTTTTCCTCATCATCGTCAGCTAATTAAAACCAATCAATCGGCCGGCACACGGCTTGTGGCTGAAAGGTCCAACGTGCTGAAAGATCCAACAAGTCAAAGGTCCAACAGTCCCACGCGCAATAAATTACGGTGTATGTTTATTTGTTTATTTCGCATAGTGCGAGGCAGCGTCTAGCCCCGAGTTCGGGATAAATCGACGGAGACCATAAACATACAACGGAAACAGAAAGGGTTGCAATGGAAACTAGCACGACTAATACGGTCAGTATTCTCTTCCATTCCGACTATTCATATAATAAATATTGCTATATATACTTTTACTCATTAATTTTAACTTCATCTATTCTCACACCAATCAGCTCTGAATAGGTATGTAGCGAGCGAGAGGCGGCGAATGGTCAATATGATTGACAGGTCATCCCGCCGAGATCATCAGTGTTACGTAACACAGGATCTGACACCCCCCCCCCAAAGCGTAACACGTGCGTAACACACCCTCTCGGATATCCCCCTCCCTTCGCGTTACTTAATATGTGAATGGCCCCTGGTGTACGATTTGAGAGCGTAAAACGGCTTCTTTTGTTAGTAATGAGCGAGTGAGTGAGCTATATCGAATACGTGTGCTGTATAATAGGTGCGTGAAGTGACAGGAAGAAGGGAGCTGGTAAGGAGGCAGCGTGACGAGAGGGGCACGTCAAAGAGACCACAAACAACGTGACGTACTTTGTGTATGGCCCCAAAACGTTGTTTCTAAAACACCTTTTCTTTTTCTTAACTTTTATACTCACACGAAATTAAATGTTGCTTTAGATCGCAATGCTAGAGGTCGATAGAGGTATGAAAGAGGTCGATCGACGTTTTGTGGTAAACGAAGGATATTGAATTTCACGTACAGCCAATATACAGGGTGGGCAAAAAGTCAGTGAACAGGTTTGATCGGCTCCTGCTCGATATTGTAAGCGTAACTTAGCATGCGGATTTTTTTATAAGGAAGGCTAGGATCTAACTTAGAGATTGACACGAAATTTGTTGGGGGGGAAAGGATAGACCGGTTACGAAACTTTCAAAAACCAAAATGCTTCACTTTGACGAATCGCAAAATAACCGGTACGTGTTCAAGACGAAACATTTTAGTTTAAAAGTTTAAAAGTCAAAAGTTTCCTAACCGGTCTGTCCGTTTTTCCCAAACAAATTTGGTGTCAATCTCTAAGTTGAATCGTAGGCTTTCTTTCAAAAAAATCCGCTTGCAAAGTTACGCTCGCAATGTCGATCAGGAACCGATCAAAGCTGTTCAGTGACTTTTTGCCCACTCGGCTGGTCAAAAAGCCTATTTTAGCCCACGAAGTGGGCCGAAAATAGCTCATTTCAAGCTCAAGCTCATCTGTTTATGAAACTCTAGATGAGATGATGGTTAACAGCATGTTTGTTTACTGATTACCATCATCGCGTAAAGACGTTTCTCTTAAAAATTCTGATATGAAAATAATTTACAAATTGAAGTTACCCCAATCCCAGTCAATGCCACATAAAAGATTCTCTTGGAGAGAGGATTTGAGATAATCATTGAAATCGTAAGTTGTTTCATTCCCCAAAGTATTAAACACAGTATCAGTAAATCTTGGCCATGTCGCAGCTTCATGAAGGGTGAACATATACATATATGCGATATAGACCAGTGGATCCGACCAATGAGATTCAGCCTCATTATTTCCAATGCGCAATAGTGTAACTTTGTTGACATTCGTTCGGTTGAAATACTCTGATAAAGCATCTAAACAGATAATTGAAAAGATTTTCAATTATTAATAAAAATAAAATAAATGGATATCATAATAATTAAAATAATAAAAAATAAATTTAAAATAGTTAAAATAAGCCGTGAAGTGAAATAAAACGCAAACGTAGGGCAGCGCCGAGCTTACCTGATTTTCCCATGAATAAGCC
This sequence comes from Plectus exinocaudatus, assembly GCA_034698105.1. NCBI lineage: Eukaryota > Metazoa > Nematoda > Chromadorea > Plectida > Plectidae > Plectus > Plectus exinocaudatus. Next base: position 6,233 of record JAQGAX010000231.1, on the reverse strand, counting down.
CACCCGTCACTGAAATTCTTCCTCGAAACTAGACAATTGGTATATTTCGGGAAAACATTTTTCTTAATTATGGTGTGATACTATTCAAAATGCTTTGCGCGATGAATGCAACATATTACGCGAATCTTAAATCTGTGAAAGGAATGAATAGGAATTTAATCTACAGGGTGGCCCACGAAGGTATGAAAGGTTTTGTTTGCTTAAAACTTTTTCAGTTCTGAACCGATTTCAACCAAATTTTACCACATGCTAGACTAAACCTATGAATTTTATTGGGTCAAGTTTCAATTATTTCTGTTCCAAGCTCTTTGAGGATTGATGCATTTTATAAAACCATTTGAATTCTGTGCTGTTTCACGAATTACTGTAATGTACACTTCTCTGTAAGGACATTTTTCTACTGCGCACGCTCGTGCCGGTTTCTCTTTTTGAATAAGCGTTAAATTCTGTACATGTTGCTGAGTTTTGTCAATTTTGCTGTTTTCTGAACGAAATGAGAAGGAAACGAAATTGGACTGGTTGATCACCACCTTGCCAACAAAGAACAATCGAAATTCTTTGCCATGTTCAAATGCTATCCAAAAAACTAAATCAACAAAAATTTAGCCAGCAACGTGAAATTTTATGCTCTTTTGCTTGGCAAACTTGCGAAGGTGCCTACGTCTCTTGAATACTTGTTATGGCGTATTACCCAGAGGTACGCGATAGAATTTGACTGTTTTTATAAAAATGCATCAATCCTCAAAGAGCTTGGAACAGAAATAATTGAAACTTGACCTAATAAAATTCTTAGGTTTAATCTAGCTTGTGGTACAATTTGGTTGAAATCGGTTAAGAACTGAAAAAGTTATGAGCAAATAAAACCTTTCATACCTTCGCGGGCCACCCTTTAATTTGAGATAAATGACGGAGACAATAGTGAAAGTTGCGGGTTTTCCCCGTGAATTAATGCTTTTAGACGATACTGAGATGTTTACACCTTATAATAACCAAAAGCGACAAAAAATTGCATTCCCTGAAAATACATTAGCCAATGGGCTTATTTATGTATCTGATATTCTCTTAGAAATAAATACCCATTTCTTAATGGTAAACCCAGGACTTATTTACGGGGTACTTCGGCACCGTTTACAATGATTGCGGAGTGCGTGTCGAAAGTCAAAATATAATTGCCAGCAAACTGTAAATAATGAACAATGCTATACCAGAATAAAACCAGGTGGATCCTTTGGAAACCCCAAAACTCTTCCGAACGCCTAATTCTTCAAGTGGAATGCATAAAATTGCAGGTGGCAATTCGATTGATTTGTTAAACATTAACGTCGTACTGGAAACGGTTTTATATGTCGCATATTGCGTACAAAGTGTAATGCACGATTTCACCGTAAATATACCACCGGTTCCGTAAATAATTATCCAGAATCCTTTTTGCAGAACCCATACCGCAATTAATGGCCAGGTGGAGTAGTGGTTCGGCATCCCAAAATTCTCATAGAGTATATTGGAAAGCCAATTTTTCAGTTCATCAGGTTCATTCTTTCCCTGTATATTTTCGCCTTTTGTTGATAAGCGCTTGTAGACCAATAGCATTACTGGTTTGAAAACGAATTGGATAACGACAATAAAATCGAGACCAAGCCAAATTCCAAGTATGCCACCCAGAGCGCCAATAAACTGCTCAAATGACCAACTGTAAATTTCTTCAAATAGGATGTAATTATTGCTTGCAGGAGTTATCCTTATAATAACGGCTGCTAAATCAACTAAGTCAACGAATCTGTCCACGTCATAATTATACTGCCACTGTTCGCAAAATGGGACGCATTCAGTCAAGCACTTTTTATATTCAGACGCTTCTATGCTGCCAGTAAAAGTCAGAACTTTTTCATAATCTAGAAATGAGCATTCGGTCTCTGAAAGTAAAGCAGTCATCAGATACCTTCCCCTCGAATAAACGCTCTGAAACGGACATAGACACAACGGCTGAGGAGTATACCCTCTACCCTCTCACCAAAAAGTTTTAACCAGCAGTGGACACAAGTGGGATTGGGGATATCTCTTGAGAGGCGCCATCCCCGAGGGGGTCGAAGGAGAGCGCAATGAAGATTTTTTCAGGTACAATGAGGGATGTGTTGTCTGGATGTACGAATTTTGGCGGCAAAGAGGTCGCTAACTACTATATGGCGAAAAAATGTTTGCCTCCATCCGCCCCCTAAGCGGTCCAAAATGTTTTCGACAGAACGATACATTCCTTTTAAGTCGGGCCCATCTCCTCCATGTTCAACCTACCGTACCTACAGTATTTCTGTTTCCAACTGACAATTGTTAATTTCAAAAGTTAATTTAAATTATTCTATTTTTTGACTCGTATTGCCCAACCCTTTTTCGCACTCGGTACTACCGGTGCCTGGCCTCTTTCACTAAAGGGTAGCCCCTGATATCTGTGCTCAACTCGTTGTGTCTCATTCCTTAGATATGAAGTATGAATTTTTTAACTCTAGTTTTTACTGTTGCTTGACTGCAAAGGAATTGATCGAAATATGGAACCCAAATTTTTCAAAATTCGAGGACGTTGCAAAGTTGGCAAATTGTCACCAAAGTAAAATTATGCATGTGCCAAATCGAAATCGATACTGATAAAATCGATTAAAAACGACGAGAGGAATCATAATATGCCAAAATTTTTACGAATACTATTATTATTATTAAACTATTATCTTTTACTGATAAAATTCAAAAGTTGAAAAAAATTTGAATTTCACCATTATCTCCTGGCTGCCTTAACAATTTCTATTAAAGCAACTAAAGTTTAGCTTCTCATACAGAACTTTACTCTCTTTTTTCGGTGAATTCCGCTCGCGCACGTTAAAAATAGAAATTCCAGTGAAGGGTGGAAGAAGTTACTAGACACTATGTAACGCACCATTTCGCATATTTTTACCGTCGACTGGGCTGGGCAATGTTAACGGTAAACAACCAAAAAGTTCTAGAATAAATTTTGTACGGCAAATCTTCTGACAGGTTTCAAGATTTGTTTCCGTAGAACAGTGTTGTTGCCCATTCAAATTAGGCATTAATTGCTGAAGTGCCGTAATCGAAAGCTTCATGTCGATTTTTGTGCCAAACTCACAGAAATAAAGTGCTTCTTCAGTTTGAGTGAGTCGATTTGGAGGCAAATACTGTCCATTAAAATCAAAAGATACTAAACCGTTGTACTTTCTTATGCTCTCGTTAACAAGTTTGCCATCAATGCGGTTATAGGGCGCGTAGACATCTAACACTTGAATAAAATATCGGAAATTGCTCTGCAACGATAATTCGACTCCTCCATAGATATAACATAATTGATTGCTACCAATGAAACTGATGCGATCTACTTTCGGACACTGTTCAACATATTCTCGAACAAGACAAGGATCTTTTTTTAAGAACGAACCCGAAAAATAGTCGCTCAGTTGTTGATAAAAAGCTGCTGTCAATTGATCATGCGCTATATGAAAGGTGACAATTTTCGGCACCAAAACTTTCGATATCACTGACCAATATTTATTATTTCGTTCTTGAAGATCTTTAAAAGGATTTTTGCCTGAATCTGGAAAATTTTCGACTTCGTAAATGAGTGCTAGATACTGTTGTACTGAGATAAGCAGCTCTATCGGCCATTTGATGCGTCTGTCCGATAAAAAGGTTTCGTTTTGTTGGTCCTTTTTATCAAAAAAGTTACTGATAATGTGTATTGCGTGGTTAAGATTGTTATTTGCTTCATAATCGTAAATCTTGATAGGGTCGTATTCAACGCACACTGTAATATTTGGTAAAGTCATTTTTTGATTCAAAATCTTGGCCGTCACATTGAACGTTGGTTTGTTAGTCAGATATTGTTGACAAATGTCAATTGAATACTTAAGTGTCAGATAGCCACCAACAAAATACACGACAATCCAGAAGCAGGAACTCAGAATCCATTTCATTAATGTGAAGATTGTCCATTGTGAAGGACCTCCAAAGCCTTTAATGATATTTTCAAATTTTCTGCTGATAAGTTTCTTCTTTATCCATATGAGATATTGCTTTGATTTGTTGTTTGTAATTGTCGGAGATTCTTTGCGATCCATAGCTGCAATCAGTTTACTTTTTTCGTTTTTATAATACCGAACAACACAAAGCATATACCTACATAACAGAAAATTGACACCGAAAATGGTATGATCGATGAAGGATCACTCATTCATTCGTCTGTTTTATTCAAGTCGTTGCCTATTACTTAAAAGATAATGCATGTGAAAAGTAGCAAGTAATAAAAATGAGCACCAGATGCGGGAGAATCTTACAATAAATCTTATCTTAAATCTTATACAATGAATACCATAAAATAAATCTTACAAGCGAAAGTTGAAAAAGGCTGTTGAAGCAAAGTTTTGGCTGCAATGGAGGAAGGTTTTATGGAATGTTAAAGCAGTCAGCCCCGTCTACTGTAACTCTCGTTCGGCACGGATTGGCACGCCGGTTTCATGTTTATTGCAGCAGCAAAATTTAATTTGAATTCAATATCTATTTGAAGCCACATCTCTATCTCATTGATGTGAAATGAAATCGGATGAAATTAGCATCTCAGCAGACATTGATGTCTCACAAAACGCTTGAAATTGCGAGCTACTTTCAGTAATGAACTGAGCGAATAAGATGCGTGAAATTGGCAGTCATTCGTCTGTCGTGTTTTAATTATTTTGACGTCTGTCAAAGTGCCATAGTGCAATCTGAAATTTTTGCCGCTTTAATTATTCGGAGAGAAATAGAATATCATTTTCTTTTCCTAATAATGCACTGAATAAAGGGACTGAATAAAGGGAGCGGGTGGGAGGAAGTTTTGCTTCAACTTTTTGGGGCATACGACCGGACCCTATTCACCCATATAGAAAAAGCTTTATAAAACTCTCTGTTAAACTCGTGGTTCATGAAGATGTCTTTCATTATTGGGTTGCTAAATCGTTTCTTTTGATTTGTTTCCAATCCTATGCCCCAGAAAATTGAAGTAAAACTTCCTCCCATCCGCCATCTCTATTCAGATCAATATTAGAAAAAATGATACAGTAAAAACAGGATAAGTGCATATATCGACCCGACAAGATGATTTTGTGAACTTATCCGGTTTTCACTGTATTCTATTTTTCACTGAAACGTTAAAGTGGCAAAAATTTCAGTTTCAGAATGAAAATTGGACTGACATCAAATTAAAATAAAATGCGATGCATCAACGGATCAACGCCGGCTCATTTCTCGCATCTTATTCGCTTGTAGTTCACTACTCAAAATGTATCAAAAATCATATTGTGAGGCATCGATGTCACAAGAGATGAGATATTGAATGCAAATTAAATTTTGCTGCTATAATAATTCAAACGTAATCAAGTGAGCTAAATACGCGAGCTCGTGCACGTCTCGCGCAGAAACCGGAACTTCCTGGATTACATTATATGCGAGTATGCAGATATTTCGTATTTCAACATACTTTCATTTTCAGTCAAAAACATTACTGAATTCATTATATACAGAAACGAAACTTTGTGTGAGTTAATCTGGGGCCTATTTCATTAAACTGTTGAGAGTTGAGATTGAGAATTGAGTTTTGCTTTATTACGTGAAGAATTGAGACTCAGGTGAAGAAATCCAACTGAGTCTCAATTCTTCACGTGATAAAACGAAACTCAATTCTCAATCTCAACTCTCAACAGTTTTATGAAATAGGCCCCTGTGCATGTTCAGTCAGGTACGCAAAAGATGTTAAATCTCAAAGTTTTGCAAAAAAAACTTAAAAAGAAAACAATACGAAAATAATTTCATCAATGTATTTCGTTGTCTAATTTTTGACTTTATTGCGTCTGAAATGTTGCCCAGGGCCGCAGTAAGGCACCATATCCTTACATCTCACTATGTTTATTCACGGTTTACAGTAACACAAATGAAAATGTTTAACATGATTACAAATTAGTCAATTTGACGAGGAAAGATGGGATCGAGTATTGCACAGTGGCTCATATGAATGCATTCGTGTCCTTTGGGCTCGCGAACATGATCCTTGATGCAGCCGCAGCCGCCTTTCGATTGGCACATTTTCGAGCAAATCGGTTGTATTTGCGAACACGAGCCATCGCAAGAGCCGCACGGGAACCAGGTTTCTTTGTCGGGGCACGCCGGTGCACTTATTTCAGCGGGTAGGGGACGTACAACTGCTG
>JAQGAX010000230.1:0-19968 GCA_034698105.1 Plectus exinocaudatus | reverse complement strand
GGCGTAGCAGCTCGGATATTGTCGACGCGTCCTGAGCGGAAACGCCGAATGGCTGCGCTCTCATAGGTCGAAACGAGGTGCCCGTGTAACCTCAAATATAGTAGGTTACGGTACAATCAAACAGCAACACATCAAACGTACTTAAAGTAGGCGAGTTGCATAGCCAGTTGCACAAATCCATCTGGGCTAATCTGATTAGCTTTTGGTAGGTTCTTTCCGAAGTTCGTAAAGACCATTATTTGCATATCGAGATCGTGCGACAGACTGAAAATAGCAATAGTGAGATTCTATTAATGGAAGAACGAAGCGCGACGACGCGGACCCGTCAAAGTGCTGCTTTAATTTTTCAATTAGCTCCATTTCTTTCGAGCCGACGTGCCACTCCAGGGGCTTAGCAGGCAGCAGACGTGTGGCCGGGGTCACTTGCTTGCAGTGCAATTGTTCCTGGACATATTTTATTGCTTTTTCAGCCATGTTTATGATGACGATTCCCTCAGCGACTGAATGTTCGATGCAGAGGCCGTTGGTGCCGTCACTCGAGACGATAACCTGTAAGATTGCAGGCATTGCCATTGGGTGGGTTTCACAATGCGTGCCTTAAATTTTAGTATACTTTTAAAACACAATGTTGTAGAACGTTAAGTACGCAGGGTGAAACCCGCCCATTGCATCAGGCAACACGTACTGCCACCAGAAAGCCAATAAACTTTGCAGATTCATCCAGAATCAGACCTGAACGGGGGGTACGGGGCTACGTACCCCCAGCCAGGATTGCATCTTTGAAAAAAATTTCTGGGGGATGCACAACGTTTCCGCCGCGTAGTATCGAAAAATTATAAGTTTACACGGACAGAATGAGGTTTTTGAACTTTTGGGGGGTTAGTACCCCCATCCAGCGCCGACCCATGCCCTCCTCTGTCCAGGATTATGTTCTTTTCGAATTCAACAGCCGCTTTACCTGTATTGTTGCGTCGTACCATCGGTTGAGACCAAAGCGTTCGCTGCCGAACCCGTGCAGTATATGATGTGCTCTAGCGGCCATATTGTTCTCTGCGTTATTCTTCCACTTTCCTGGATTTTCTACCATATCTAGGCAGAGCACAAAAGACGCCGATCGAATCCAATGCAGAGATTTCGCATTGTCCGGATCTGAACGCACAGAGATGAAGCGAGGTGATCATGTTAAAAGGGTTGGCGTACGGTCCATGAGTAATTGTCGCAATTCAGCGGCGTCGCTGCGGTCGCCCGCAGTGGCGGCCCCCATTGCGACCGCCGACGAAGCGTTCTGATTGACAGCCATTCGCATAATCTCGTCCAGCTGATGGGCGATCTCAGCGCGGCTCAGTTGTTCAGTACCAATTTTCGTTCGTACGATGTACATCTGCAGTTATATGCATGTTTTATGTGCCATACAAATTCAATACTAAAGGCCGCAGGCTTCATTAAAAATCAGACTTTCGGCTGAATGTAAGATTGCAGTGCATATCACTGTTTCCAGCAATCCGAAACACTTAACATTGTCGCTTTCTCAATTTAGTGTTGACATTTTTGTGCTTCTCAAAGAAACTGCTAATGTTAGTAATCGATTGTTTGAAGACCTGGTTGTTGCAAATGGCTACAATGTGTTCGTTGTCGCCATTGTCGGCAGCAGTCGTCTCATAGTGACGATCGAGCGGATGGTTAGGATCACGGTGAGTGGCGAACAGACGGTCGTACTGGTCCATACACATCCGAACCTTATCTCGACCCGTTGATACGTCGCGTGGTAACGTCTTCCTGCAAGAAAATCGATGAACATCTCGCGATAAATATCTAATTGGTCTCACTTGTCGATTGCTTCTTTAAAGTCGCAGATTCCTCGAATCAGGCAGGCGGCATAGCTGAAGTAATTTGTCCGAAGTTAGGGGCAGTCGTTATATTAATACATGCAATTGTAGCTTAACAGTCAATATACACCTTCACCAGCTATTGGCAAAATCTATAGAGCAGTCAACTATCAGCGAATAAGACGAAAATTTTCGAAACACCGAGTTCTTCCTTATGTAAGACCTTTCGATGTTGTTTGAAACCTCTTCAAAATTTCACTATTTTTTCCGAAAAAATTTTAGAAATAGAAAGTTAAAAAATTTCAAAAATTTTACGAATATGGTGCTCAGTTTTTTTACGTTTATAATTGTCATTTGCATTGCTGAAATACAGTGATTTACTTTATAAAGCCTTTGAATAATACTAGAAGACATGATTTCAGCGAAATCTAAAATTATTTCGAAAACTATACTAAGCCAAGCATGCTGCTGTGTAAAAAGCTCGTCTTTTAATTGAACAGAAACAACGTGTTAGTAATGAGGGGCAAGCACAAATCACTCGAACAGGATTGATATTACGTTAGTCAGATGAGAGTGCGATCATTCGTTTTCCGATTAGCTCATAAAAGGGGCGTGATTTTGAGGCAGTTCCTAGAGTGTCTTCTTTTAACATCGCCACAAGTAGGCAATGATTAGATTTTGGTAAAAATAGACGTACTCAATATGATCTTTCCTTGTCTTGAACGTCTGCTGCGGAAAAATGTACGCCGGGTTGGTATTGACTGGCAGGGCAAGTCGAACACTGAGGTACATTTCAGGTAACCAAAAACAGTTAACCTGAAATTATCTGTCTGGTCGCTTCACTACATGGCAAACACCGGCGGATACGGTACCCAGTTAGGCTCATTTTCGGCAATCTGTTCAAGCCGCCTTTGAATGCTCAGTCCTTGACTGGCAAATTTTTGAACTGCCCTTTCTGTGTTGGCAATTGGTATTCGATTGGCGACGGCGACCACTTTGGCGTAGTCGAGATACTTTCTCAACGTCGAATTGAGTTCCGGGACTGGTGGCTTGGGCAGTGGTGGCTGAAAAGCGACAGTCGCATAGATCGTGAATTATTCGCAAGATCCTGAACCAGGCTCAATGGTCAACCTGAGCAACGGAGGGATAGACACGACCAGGCTTGCCGGCAAGTTGAGCCCACTTTGGCACATTCCTTAGTATTTGGCAGATTGATTTCATCCGACACTTACTTAGAGGAAGTATAGGGCACTGAGGCAGTGTTCAGAGGGGTGGAAATGAAAAGACAAAAGCGGTTGGGAGTAAGGAACGCGGTAGCGACGCGCGCTGTGGCGGTAATTTGGACGCGCGTGCTGCGGGGTGATTTAACGAAGCTAATTGCTTCTGTTGGCCTGGTCGACGATGATTGTGTCGGCTCGAGAGAATCGCCATCACCATCGTCGCCAAATGGATCCTCCGTCGATCGCATTCAAATTCGTTAGTGCCATCTAATGCCAACGGCTGCTACTCAATCCCGTCTCCTTCACGTACCTCGTACCATGCTCCAGTGCCTTCGCCAAATGAAATCGGTTCGCTGTTCGCCGTGCCCATTGTATACTAAAATGCACTCATTGCTCACTAAGTCCATTGCGTACAAATAAATTCAAATTTTAAGCGAGTTCAAAGTTTTGAGGCTTTGAAAGAGCTGTTACCAATTAAAATTGCATATTAAACTGTTTCTGCAGCGTCACAAGATGAATCGCAACGTAGTTTATTACTCATTTCTGACATGAAATGAACTAAAAAACACTATAAATGGTATCTGCTCCAATCAATGGATGAATACAACGCATTTGCTATTAAAAACAAATAAAACTAAGCTTAACACAGCAAGCTTTGATGTTAATTATACAATCGTACTACACCAGTAACTATTCAGTTGCAAGCATCCACGATTTTGCCATCAAATCACACCGGATGTGAAACTAGCAACCGGAGATCATGAAGAGTACTATTGGAAAGAAGTTTTAGATTTATCTCAAGACGCCAAATACATCTCTGTAATTTATTATGACCAGTTCGTCATCGGAGGGCGTTCCGGTTGGTATCAATAATTTATTTCTTTAAATATCAGCGTCGCAGTCTTTCTTGCAATTTAAATTTCTTTGCTCAATTATTAATGTCTGACAGAAATCTAGCGCCATCTAGGTAAGCTTCAAGAGATAATGAACGGAAAACCTATTTTACGCTTATCCTTGTATGTCAGCGCTGTGACATGCACTGTCAAGCGACAAGAAAAAGTCTATGAGAGCTTTGGTTGACATCCATCATCAGTAGATTGATTTACCACCGCGGATGCAACGGATCCTCGCGGACTTGGAAAGTTTTCTCGTCGCGTGGCCGTTGGCCAGCCGGATATTCGGGCTGGGGAAAGTCTTGCTGGTATTTAAAGTCCGGCTGATTGAAGGCGGAGGTTTGGTAACCGTCGCCGCCATCGACTGTCCCGTATCCCTGGTAGTCATTGTTGACGACGGAGCGCGGGTATCCGTCACCGTCCATCGTGTCGTAATCATCTCGCAACGTTTGCATTTCGTTCTCGAACGGCTTGTACGTGTGCGCCTTGCGCAATAAGTACAACATGGGCGCGTAGCCCACGTTGGTCAGACAAATGACGATGTTGAGCGCGAAGAAGCCCATACCAGCGACGATCGAGCCGGCGATGATGGGACCGAACGCGTACGCTAGACTGTAAGAGATGTCGGCGATGGCGTAGACGCTGCCGTAAACGCTTGTGTGCCTCGTGTCGACCAGGTGGCCGAGCAACGGCAGCAGCGACGTATCCACCAGCGCAATGCCGAAACAGATGACCGACAGCGGCAGAATCAGCTGCCCCACGCTCGTCGTGAAGGGGACGACGAAGCACGCCAGGCCTTCCATCGCCAAACCTATGGCGGCCAGCAGCCACGGGTACTGCGGGTAGCGCTTCATTAGCTTGATGGTCGCGTAGACGCCGATCACGTGAGGAAAGAAGGCCGGTCCCCAGATCATGCCGACCAACCAGCCGGGTGTGGTGGGCATGCTGGTAGTCATCCAGGTGGTGATGGTTGGCTCGAGGAAGGCCAGCGACACGTTGGCCATGATGAGCGCGCCACTGGTGACGGCGATGAATGGGTCCATGAACAGTCGATAGATGGGGGTGCCCTTGACGGTGTCGCCCTTATCGTCGACGCGGTTCTTATCCTTGGGCTGGATGACCATGAACACCATGAAGCCGTCGATCAGACAGATTATTGACAGAATCATGAACGGCACTGGTTTGCCGGCGATCGAGTAGAGTACGGAGCCGAACGGCGGTGCGACCAGCGACCCGAAAGAGATGAACGCCAGGGCGATGCCCAGCGCCACCGACCGTTCGCTCTCTTCGGTGAAGCGGTCGGCAATCATCGCCAATCCGGAAGTATCGGCGAATGCCGAGCCAAGTCCCTGTAGAGAGCGGGCGAAAAACAGAACGCCGTACGATCGCCCCAAGGCGAAGATGGCAGTCGAAGAGAACATCACCACCAGCCCGATGATCATCGGCAGTTCATAACCGATGCGGTCGATGATGGCGCCGCTGAACGGGTTGACCAGGATCTGGACGAGCGCCTTGGACGCAAACAGAAAGCCCAGCTCCGTCTCCTCGTTCTGGTAGTCAATTTGACCGCCGATCATTTGGACAAGAGTCGTCCCGTTCTTGAATTTATGCGTCTCGTTGTGGTAGCCAACGTATTCGACGGTGTAGGCGTGAATGTCGCGCAAGTACTTGGGTACGATGGGCACGATGACCATGTAGAGCATGTTGTCGAGCAGGAGTGCGATAGACACGATGATGAGCACGAGCCGCTTCTGCATTTGGGGCTCCTTGATGTGCGTGTCGAGCCATTGCTTGCACCATTCGGAGTCGCGGTTGATGATGGGTACGTTGAAGCCCATATCGGCGACGACAATAGCTGCTGGCCGACTGGACGCGTCGGATTGTGCCGGCGACGGATAGGGACGGCCGACGACGACGACGACCCACGCACCCGCTGGCGACGCGCGTCAGTTCTTCCCCGCGCCGATCGATCGTGTCCTGGCCGAATTAGCGACTACGGTAGCCCGCGGTGCCTAAACGAACGAGGACATTTAGCGCCAGTCTCCAGGGGTCGACAGCGAGCAACGGGGAAGAACCGACGCGCCAGCTCGCGGACCGACCGCCAAACCAACCGCGCCACTATTTAGATGCTCCACTTGGCGACAGCAACTCAAATTGTCGCATCTTCGTTGTTAGAAGCGGCTAGCCCCGCCCGTACACAGGAAACTGCAAATGAGCCGAGCGTGTTGCGGACGCCGGCCGGACTATTGGCATTCCTGGGCGCGTGAGGGCCGAATCGGCGGATGCGCTCATCGCCCATAGGGAGTATGTCGGTCTGCTGGACGGCGGGCGCTTGGTAGGCGGCGTCAGTTTTTATGACGCCTTGGCTTGTTCCGGACTATCGGACATCCTAGTAGCGGGCGGCGTGATCGTCTTGGACGTTCGACACGCGACCCCCCGGAAACGCGTTGTTCTGTCAATCGATGCACAGGTTTCCCCGCCGACGTCGCGCACGAAGAACACGAGCACAATAGGGCACAAACACAGGCCCCCCAGCTCGCCGGTGTCAATAGTGCACTCATATCTCACATCTGTCTTATCACTCCATGGACCTAATAAGAGCAAATGCGACAGATTATGCGAACGGTCGGTCACTCAGTCGGCTGGGCTGGCTCACCGTTTTGGTGACTGGTTTAATTTACTACGAATGCGAGTGGATTACGAGCAAAAAATGGAAAACGCACCTGCTCTCGTTGTTCCGTGTTTGGTCGTTGGTCGACGACGAGGCTGATACGAGCCTGACCGGTCGGCTTCGGAGCGCTGAAACACGGGCACAGTTGTGAATCGCCGTCGACAACCGCGGCGATAATTGGCCCACTTGAGAAGCGCGCTAATGAGCAACCTGTAACTGCGGTGGCGCGCGCCTACGGTAGCCGCAGATGTCGGCAGCCGGCCGGCGCTGACAGCCGAGTGAGTGAGGCTGCGGATGCGTCTGAAGACGTCGTCGGCGCTGCCTGGATACAATCGAACTCACGAGACGGAGCGCCGAGCCGAGTCGATCGCCGAGGAGGATGGCCGAGGAGAACTCCGGTCGACGGGCCGCTAATGAAGCGGACAAATAGCGCGCAATTTCGGCCGATTCGCGGATTGGCGCCACGAGTCGGCCGTGCCCGCGCCCACGAAGTCGATCGACCAGGATCGGCGTCGGCTGATTGCGCGTCCGTCTCCCGAGATGCCCGCCACCGCGCCAACTTGCTCCTCGCCACAAGATTCGATTCCTGGCGCCAGTCGATCCACTACCGACCCGCCGTGCACTTCGATTCGCTTAACAGCTCCGCTGGGAACCGACACATCTGAGCCGAGATATTCTCTTTCCTCTCGATCCTATATCAGACGGTTCTCACGGTGCACCACCCTACGCGCTCCGTCTCACCGCACTCGAGCGGCATCTCATCTCGGGCAGCCCACATTAAATCTCATGCGTACGATTCGTGTGCACCCCCTTGCTGGTCAGCATCGGATTTAACGTTGCGGAAGGAGATTGATGAAGAGCACATCTTTGTCCGAATTGTATTTATTAGCTAAACGCAGATCACACCAATCAAATAAATAATACATCGATGAAACCACTGGCGAAGCAAGTCAATGCGCAAAGATCTCGTAAATAGACAATAAGTGACGTTAAAAATGTTTCAAAATAGGATCGAATGCGAAAATCGTGCAATGGATGTCGATTTCGTTGTAGTCTACACACACTGTATGTGTGTGTGTATTCGAATGGTGGTTAATTAATTCTGTTCTGCTCAAAACAATTTGAATTTGCGAGTGCATGTGAGATACTGAATCAAACAAAAGAAGGGCTTATCTAAAGAGGACGCAGGGGTTGATCACATGGTACAGAACGAAGGCCATTTAAAACTATTGAATTGTCTCAAATGTAAGATTGCGACTCAACTGTGCTTGATTTTATTCAGTTACTTTCCTGACGCAAAGCATGAGAAAAATTGAAAAATTTAACAAAACAGGCATTCTTGGAGCATCTTGAATATTCTGCTGATCCTAGAAAGTGACTCGTAATTGAAGCTTCGTTGCAACCAGGTAAGTCGCAGATTTTAGAGAAACGATGCATGTGTTATCATTCACTAGTCCGTAATCAGTATGTATCAGTGTTATCATGAAAGAACGTTAAATGAACGGGCCGATGCTCTGGCTTTTGTAAATCTGGAGTAATATTAATGGGCCAATTGAAAATGCTTTTACGGCTTAAACTGCATCACAACAGATGGTCACAGGGTGAGCGACTTTTTGAAACGCTATCAACCAATTCTTACTTCTTTAGACAAATACACATGTATTTGTCTTAAGAAGTAAGAGTATTTTTGTATTTTTCTGAAGAAGTAAGAGTTGTCAAATATTTTACAGTTGATCGTTTGTAAAACATTGAAAGACATTGTTGAAGAAGAAAATTTACTCTTAGGAGACTCTCCTTCATATATCGGCGTATCAAAGGAATAGTCGCCGTTCAATTAATGGCGTCGTTTTAATATTACCGATCGCTCCCCGTCTCACATCGAGGGTCGCGGGTGTTGCTGCGTTAGAAACTGCCGAAAGCGAAAGAAGAATCACCAGCGATAAGCAACAATTGATAATCGACGCCGTACAAAGCACCTGCGATTTCATTTTGTATTTGTTTGGACTGTACATTTTAAAATATGAGCCCCTTCATGCTTCATTTCGGCAATAGCCGTTAACTTTTGGAATCTAAGCAACCAGCAGACGATTCGAAATTTTCATTTTATCGGACGCCAAAATGAAGCAAATACACCCAAGGCATCTACAATAGACAACTAATTGATAATTCACTCTCAAGACAGTGTGTCACAAATGAGCTGTTTGGTGGTCTCAATTACATGAATCAGGCGGTGTTATTGCTTCCCGTGAGGTACGCATGAAACATATACGTTTTGCCTCATCTCTCGAATCCCGATTCAAACGGTTATGTTTTCACTGTTGCTCATTGAGAGCCAAAGTCAGAGCTATTGAAATTGATTTTGATGTAGTTCAATTCGACAAACCCTAATGTTAGCGACACTAATGTGGCTCTTTTACGGGTTTGATGAGATCATTTTATCAGCATGATGCACATCATAATCGCGAATATGTTGCAAATCTTTCTGAATAGACGCAGAGTTAGTCAGGAACGGGCAGCGGGCACGTGACCTGACGGGCCTGTCTGTGTGGGCGTCCCGCCGACGTTATCGATTTCGCGAGAGGCCCGTCGTCTCCGCTCACTGCGCAAATGCCGAGGCCTGTGTCATAGGCCCGCGCGCTCACACCACTGCGGTCGGTTCGGCCTGTGCGGTGCTCGGCCTGTAGGTCGGTTACTGGTTCGCTCGTTCGCTCGCCCACATCCGTTTCGCCTATTGCACGGGCCTAAATCAAGGCTCTGCCGTCAAATTTCAACTATGTGGCCAAATCTAACCCAGTCGCTTAACACCGTCACGTGCTACAATCATCATACGTAAGAATACTTCTATTACGCTGTTATCGCACTGCAGTGTGGTAAATTGCTGTTTGTTCAGGCAAGAAGCGGGCACCCAAGAAACTCTTTCGAACGACATCTTCGGCCACTGCCATGACCGTTGCGAGTCGCTATTTCTTCCTCCCGGAGTCACATGCGAAGCCGTTCCCGGCCCGTACCATGGCAATGTGCCTCAGTCGGACAACGAGGAAGCAGGTAGAAAGCACTTTTGTCTGAACTCGGTAAGGCAGTTGAAAGTTGACCGTTACTTCAGCCAATTGGAATCAATCACCGGTCTCACAGACCGACTCGTATGATGCAGAGATGACTGACTTGGAACCAGCAACACGAGCGATGGTGCAGTCGCCGACCGACATTTATCACGAGATCGTCGGCGAATGCGAGCATCTGGAACGTCAGCAGGAATGCACCAAATGCCAATACCGCACCGACTCGGGAGGCACCGAAGCGATCACGCTCACGGATCTGGTCGACATTGTGCTCGTAGCGGCCGAGTCTATCGTTCCCCGCTCCGACGACTACAAGTTCGGCGAATCGCCTGGAGAGATTCTTGCCAAGAAACGCCAGCAGAACAAGTCGGCCGCCGCTCGATATCGCGACAAGCAAAAGCAGAAGTCCGAAATCCTTCGACGAGAAATGAACACATTAGAAGTGACGAATCGAGAGCTGAAAGAGATGGTTGCCAGTCTGGAGAGGGACATTGAAAAAGCGCGCAAAGATATCTTCCACAAAATTAAATAAATATAACCCCAAGCGATTGTCATGATAGGACTTATTT
The DNA here is from genome assembly GCA_034698105.1 of Plectus exinocaudatus. Lineage (NCBI taxonomy): Eukaryota > Metazoa > Nematoda > Chromadorea > Plectida > Plectidae > Plectus > Plectus exinocaudatus. Next base: position 9,730 of record JAQGAX010000230.1, on the reverse strand, counting down.
GTTTATCAGATTATTTCCTTGTATTGTACTGTACTTTGATCCGAGCAATCTATCATTGAGCTGTCATCGCACGTAGACAAGTAATCTCAACTGCAAAATCAAAATTATTTGGATGACTGCTACTTAATTGCATACACTCAACTTATTTATGGTAACTAACAAGCAACATGCAACATACAGTACCTATGGCAGGCATTGGTATCCTTAGCCTGCTTAGGGGTGTTTGAGGGAAGCTAATAAGTGTAAAATGGCAAGGGACTTGGCCGTTACCGACAGTCTTGAGTTCTTTTGGCTGTACTGCAATAGTGCACATGTCCGGAAACCCCATCAATCAATTTGACAATCCAAGAAATTGTAAATTACTGTTCTAGTCAATCAAGTCGTTCTATCTTGACCGCCGCTTAAGGCAAATTTTCTGTTCGTTACCTATAGATTTTAACAGATTTTTAAATTCGCATCAGACTTATTTTCATTGTAATTGTTTCGACACCGCTGTCAGAGTGTCTTAACTATACACTGCTCGACACGTGGGTGGAAGCCACTATAATCGGCGCGACAAACATTCGCTGTCAATCATTCTGATGCTCGTGGCCGAGAACTCATGCTCACCTCAGTGTGCATGATTTAATTCAGTGCGCCACCTGAGCCTGCGCAAGTGCAAAACAATATGAACAATACTGCTTGCGCTCTTTCCACTGCCCAGTTCTCCACAGAATATTCGCGCATCTCCCATAATATCGTGACAACTACAGCCCTTATGTTCAAAATCGGAATTGTTCTCGCAAGCATCGCCATTGTTGTGAATATAGCCTTCATCGCCAGCGGCGTGCGAGGTCTCATCAAAAAGGAATTACCCTTTCGACTCTATTTGTTTGTAATCAATCGGGCCGGCGTTGATTTGCTGATTTCGATTTGTTGCTGTCTCCGTGGAATAATATACTTTACGTCCGAGCTTCGCCTCGCCACTACTTTAACATACTTCAATGCTGTGTGCTTTTTATACTTGGTAAGCACATCTTCATATGTTGCGCTGGCCTATTTCAAGCTAATTGCTGTGTCTAAGCCGATCCATTATCATAATACGATTACGAATCGAAGATGCATTCGATTCCTCGTTTTAGCTTGGATTTTAGCGGTTCTGTCTGGCAGCCTCATGGGACTTTTATCGTTTTCCATTGTAAGGAACTCTGCCCTCTACCCGTTTTGCTCCGGTTCTGAAAGCTGTGCTGTGTTTGCCCAGTGGTACTGTGCGGTAGTAGTTGGTTTTATGTACTGTATCCTGTCGGTACTTCTCGTGGGCACATTGTACTTCGCCGTGAGACATCGTCGTGATCGTCGAAGGTCACGAATGGTTTCGAGTGTAAAAACGGCTGGATTAGGTGGCCTTCGACAACTAGCTGTGCATTTGGTTGTTCTTCAAATATGCACCTGTCTTGAAGCTCCATCAGTCTACTGGACAATTGAAGGAATTGTACAATACACAATCGTCTTTCAGTCTGACTGCGTCACTCACAGTCTGGCAGAATTAAGGCATTTATATGTCATATCTACAGTTACAATTGTCTATATTTCCATGTTTGTGCTTCGAATAATCATTGATCCACTGATAAGCTTTTATTTCGATCACCGCTTAAGGAAAATTTTTCTTTCCTGGTTTCCCTTTCGAAAATGAAATTTTATTGTGGATAACCCAATCCTCTAACGCAATTCGGTACATAGAAGTAAGATATTTTCGTAGCTATATTGATACAAGTAGGATTGCAACTGAATTGTTGGCGGAGTGTAATGCACGCTTTGATAATAAAACAATCCCTATGATGTAAATTGTGATCCAAAATAACTTTCGCTTTTTGCCTTCTCAAAATTATTTGCTGGTGCCGATTCCGCTCGTTTACAGCGCTGAACAATTTTGTGGTGGGCCTTTGATTATAGTGTCCATAGATTCTCATTTGGAAGACTTGCGCTGGTGCATACGATGCATTTTTGGATTGAAACTGGCGGCTGTTGACTCAACAAAAAATGCATTGCACTGTTCAAAGCAAAGTTGGACATACACTATGTATGGAATACTTTGGGAGTAACATGCGGGAACCTCACCCGGCAAGCTGAGGGCTGGGAGCAGCATTGATGTGGGTAAAACTGATGCTTGTATACTAGAATATTACAGTATAATTCGTGAAATCGTGATATTGGACATATTTTTTGCATAGCAAAACTTTCGCCGTCAAACGGCGACTTTTTTTTGCAAGCGCTGGATGGAATCGGGGGTTTATGTCTGGGCTACCCCTTCTCCAGCCACCTATGTCATAAGCGAATTTTTGCCCTCTCATATGAGCTCGTTAATGGACGGTTGACTCGTGCCCCTGCAGACCATAATAGCGCGGACGGGGCAGCCGTGATGCTGGCTGATGGCTCCTTGTCTTTAAGCACTCTGTATCTGTCCATGTGTCAGTGTAACGACGCGATTCGGCGACTGATTGTGGATGGCGCCGTTGACGGAAGCGAAGGGGAACGGTCGGAATGAGGAATTGATCGGCATGGCGCATTTTCCACTTGATGTACGCGAGTCAGCTGTTGTTGGTCGGTTTCAATAAATCAAGGCGTCGCGACCGGCCGCGTCCGCTTTTCATCGCATTTCTGTGCCGCCTCACCATATTCGCCCTCCTACCCTTCATGCATGCTCCTTGCCAGTCTGCGTCTTGCCACTGTTCGCTGATTATTTTTAGCGTGCATCTTTGCAACTGATTTGCAGCATTTTGGTCGTACGCAACGCATTGAAATTGTGCAGATAGTACACATTTATAAGTCAATGCGAACATTATCCATTGCAACTGGACACTGTTACAGGCCGTTGGCTACGTTAGCATGAAAATTTCCATCGCATTTATAGTGGGCTATGAGAGAGCGATTACGCGACACCTCGGGGACGGCCAGTGAGTGCGACCGAAGACCGCCGCCGATGGGCCGTTGCAGATTCGAAGTAACCTGTGACTCACAGCCAATCGACCGGTCGAATGCGCTAATAACACTTCCTTCCGCAAGCCGATTGCAGTTCGACTGTTGCAGCTGCGTATTCTGCAGCTTGATAAAGATAAAATACATGGAATGTATAAGAAGGAGAAAAGAGCTCACCAAACGTCCGTACAAGATCCAATTGCATGCTGAGTTGACATACGGCAACAAATGGATGCAGTAGATGATATAGAGCAACGAGTCGCTCGCTTCGCCGGTCGACGGTCCCGTCAGAGTCTGAATGATCGCATAGATGACGCTGGCCCAGTAGGGTGTCCAGCAGACGAAATAGCAGACGGCAATGAGCGCTGTGTAGATAGTAATGCGACGCAAAGGGATGCCGCTGTGCTGAAATTTGCTGTTGCGTGTGTACAGCCGGTTGATCATCTTGGCGTTGAAGCCGACGATCAGCACCAGTGGCACCAGATAGCCGAAGACGAAGGTGCTGATGGTGAACCAGTAGAACACAGTCGGCGGCATCGAGTCTGTGCATTTGAAGACGCGCACGCGGGTGATGAGATCGTCGCCGGTGCGCGCCCAGTGGACAACCACCTCGACCGCCTCAGCGTGGATGAGCATCGGCATGAGCAGCAGTACGGCCGCCGCAGTCAGCGCCCCCAGCAGCAAGAGGGCCGTTCGCTTGCTGCGCAGACTGAATAGATGCGGATGGCAGACGGCCACATAGCGATCAAAACTCATCGCCGTAATGATGAACGTAGATTCGATTCGTCCCACAGACCCGAATACGTGGTGAATCTTGCAGACGGCCGTACCGAACAGCCAGAACCCGACGATGCTGTCGATGATGGCTGGCGGAAGTGAAAGAGACATCAGAAAGTCGACTATACACAGCGCAGCAATATAGAGAATAACAATGTCGGCGCCGGTCTGGTGACGATCGGGACGACCTCGTCGTTGCCTGACGAAGCCACAAATGATCGTCAGCACCGAAGCGTTGCCGCACAGGCCGACGACAAAACAGAGGAAAAAGGCGCCAATAACTGCCAGCACTTGCGGTCTGAGTTCTTCTACCGGGGGGTAGACGTTGCGGAATGTGACGTTGTCGCCAAAGTTTTCGACGCATAGCTGCGGATCGATGCAGATCTCGTTGCTACTCGTCATGAGCAATAGGCTATTGTTCTTGTTGTCGTTGTTTGCTGGCTGGAAAATAATATAACCCATTTCGAAATGGAAAACCCTAGTGGTCGTGGCGAACAGAGACTTCTAATAAGGCGGTCAGAATGACATTTGTAGAGTGGGCGGCGCGAAAATGCCTAGTGCCTTGGGGATTTGCTTATCCGGCGAACACAGCGAGGCAGCCGCCAAAGGCGCAGAAAATTATTCTACATATTGCGCACAAACACGAGCTGCAAATCTGCATGTGCAGTAATAAGCATAATATTTCTGCTCTATAATCAATCGCGCTTAAGCAAAGCCTACTTAAATCGTGAGGGAATAAAGGGCAATGAGATCAATCGACGCTTGAGAATGGCGATAGTGGCTACAGCGTAAGCATGGGCAATTTTTAATTAACAGAAGCGATCGAGTTCAGTGGAGAGCCAATTCTTGAGCTGACACGCACAGACCTTTCTCAAGATAAAAAATCAACTTGAAAGCTATTTTTATCTCGCCGAATGTGCATGACATCTGGGTTCGGGAGACCGAACTCAACAGAGCGAAAACGAGTGGCGGGAGCAGAATTAGGACACCGACTAATTGGTCTAATGGTGACGTTTCTAGTGGGTCTGCGGTCGATTCAGAGAGCTCTCTGAAAGGAGCGCCCTCAGCAACGCCTTTATCGGGTCCCACCAAACCACCCATGCGAAGGCGTCCTTCGTTCGACAGGAAACAGTCACGTCATCGTCGCTGCTGCAGCTAAATTAAGAACCCACTTGACGCATTTGTCAGACATTTTACAGCAGTACGAAGCAAATCAGCACGCTTGCAACGAGAAACTGAGCAGTCACTAGGACTATGAATTTTTTCGGCACCTTTCATCAATAACCATTACGAGCCGTGAGCATAACGACAACGGAACTTTCCTCAATTTTCGAACCTCGAGTCTAATTTCTTCCGAACTCCAAGACAACCACTCTTCGATCGATAGACAGACCATACACTTCGTGTTGGAAGTAAGCTGCACCCGCTTCACGTTGGTGTGTAAGAAAGAATAGAACGACCCTGAATTTTTTTGTTCGGATGCTGCTCATTCCTCTAGGTCGAATGGACCGCAGCTGCTGTGACGCGCATCAAATTCAATCACCGACTCGCCAGCAGCGGTGATTTCGTCGCTGATTGCGAATACGATTGTTGCTTCCCTTGTCTCATATCGCGGCCCAGTCTCCGTGCGCGCGAACCTCGATAGAAAAGCTCAGTAGCGCAACAGTATCACAGCAACGTCCGGCCACAGCAAAGAAGAGAATGTGGCGTACTGTATATAATATTGCTCAGTTGCCTGTTGCCCTAATTATGTGATCAAAATGGTGCGCTGAAGCAGTGAATCAATTTTTCACGCCCTATCGCCTGCTTTCAATTATTTGTGAACGCTGATCTAAAATGGCTATGATGCTTTCACTCAAATTTACAATGTGCATTGCTGCGATCACGTGTAAAATATTGCCATCCATTGAATAAAATTCTTGCACGGTGGTGAATCATTGAATCATTTACTTTCTTGAAAATCAGCAATACTTCTTGGCTTGTAGCTGCATTGCACAATTTGAACAATGAAGCTGGTTAATCGATAATTAGAAGCTAGTCAGAAACTCTGCTACGAGTTTGGTTGCAGGCAGGGAGCTAGAACCAGTTCCATTCGACTGGAGGCAGTGGCTTTCTCGTAAAACCGGATAAGGCAGAGCTCAAAAGTAAACATACATGCAGTGCGCTACCGTACACATTCGAATACAAAGAAGAGTGCAGTAACGGTAAAAGCAGACGACTAAAAGTCAAGAAAGCGAAAACGAACGAATTGCCGTGCTCCAAATCAAAATCCAAAGTGCAGATGGAGACTGACTACTCGTTAAAAAGGAGACGACGGCAGTATCGATAGGCATCAGACGGTCGGCCTGATCGTTGCTTGCTTAGTCGCGAATCCAATTGGTCAGTTCGCGTCGTCGAGGTGGGTACTCGACTGTTGTCTTCTTGGACTGGTGATAAGAAGAGACGAGGATGTCGTCGGCGTTTCTTGCGCGTCCCTTGCAGCTCTTGTCGGGCGACGTCTGCTCTGACGAACTGGTGGCCGACCGCGGACTGATGTCGAACTGTCGACGGACGTGTGGCTGACCGTAGCCGGCGTTGCGGAACGGTCCGTATCCCCCAGTGTTATTGTCTCTTCCACCGCCGTACTTGAGCAGCAGGTCATCGCTCAAGACCTGGCGGTCTGTAAGCGATCGTTTGTTTGTTTTTGACAAAAATGAGCCGGTGCTGCACCGGAGGTCTGACCGCGATTCAGATAGCTTGGATCGTACTGTGTGTCGACCTTTCTGTGGTTTTGCGCGGGACTGGCGCTGGGACTGATGGCCTGCGTGCGATGAGGCGGACGGTCCAGCAGGTCGGTCTGAATGTTGATCGGCTCCTCGGCGGACGAGTAGCCCAGATCGCGCTGGCTGCCCCACTTGATCCCGTATGGGGTGACTGACGAGTCTGAATAATGCAATATGCTTTACTTCTGTAACTATCGTTCCAAGAAGACGAATGTCATCGAGTGCGCAGAGGTTCGATAGTTTCGATCGTATAGACGGTCTCTTCGACTCGAATGAGCGTCGTGCACTCGTCGACCAGTCGCCAGACGGGCGCACCTTTTCGCTCGTACTTGACGGCATAGCGGTCGAACTCGGGCACGGGGGATCCGCCGCGAGGACTGACAGACGGACTGCGGCTGCTCGGCACGCTCAACTTGCGTCTCTGATGCGCTGGTCCTGCAACGAAAGAAGATACAAATTCGTCTATATTATGATCGAAAGCGACGACTGACCGTATCCGGCGCTGCGATGGGGGACGGGTTCGCGCGGCGACGGCGGCGGCTCCTCGATGGGCTCGGGCGGCTTGACGACGACAAACGGTTTCTTAGCTGAAGCGATGGCAGGATGTTTGTAGCCGAAGTGCGTGGGGGGCGGTGTAGTTGCGCCAGTACGAACATTCAGTCGCACATCACGACCCATGGTTGTTGTTGTACCTTTCTTTGGCGGCGGCGGAATCGGAGGGCGTGGTTCGATCTTCGACGGCGTCCAGCCAATCATGCCAATCGCATTCAGAGGCTCTCGCTTGATGTCCTGCAATAAACGAAGGAAATAATGCTACCCTGGACTATCGTTGTACTCACGCGGAACGCATCCTGCGCCAGGTTCATTTTCTCCCAGTGGTTAAACGCCGCCGAAATGTACGGAATGCTATTTCCGTTTAGATTCCATCGACCTAAAGGCTAATTTTTTGCATTCTGGTGGTCAAATGGACGCAGCAATAAGCGAGTGCCTTCCAGGTCGAGGTAGCGCAGGCGGTTCGGGCCGCGCCCCGTAACTACGCTATCGATGTGGAAGTACTTGATGTCCTTGTTGCTCAGCCCGTAGTCGGGCATGGTCAAGTATTCCAGTCTGTCCATAGTGGGCACACGCTTGTCAGACTTAAAGCTCTTGTCCAAGTCGTGCAAGTTACCAACTACAGTAGAGAACGAGCTAAGAGTTAGAGGAGAAAAAAAGAAAGTCTTACCGCTGCGCCAGAGCCAGCGTTTCTCCTCGATCGTCTGACGATACCAGTGTTCAGTGCCCGTTTTACCATCGCTCGCCACCATTGTCTTCAACCGGACCGCGAACAGCCAGTCAGTGCGCCAAGCTACTAAGCGCCGGTAAACAGACTTAGGAGATAGTTTGTTCGCTACTTTGCTGGGACTGCCGGCATTTCTCGTTTCCCGCCGGCTTTTAATTCCAAATTCACCGACCAAACTCGGTGGGCGAGCGGCGGGTTTATTCCGGCTCACAAAGCCAGTGCTCCAGAGTCAATAGTGTTCTATAGTGCGCAGGCGCTCTACTGCAAGCTTGCTCTACACTCTGTCGCTTGAAGCAACCAGATTTGCCGCCATCGGGTACTTTCATGGCGGGTTTATTGAATAACCCGCATTGATCACTCACGGGTATATGTCCCTCTCACCTCGAGTGCGTGTGGGATGATATTTGTCTGCGACACATATGACACATTCAGTCGACACTAGTAGTTCATAGACAGCGAATTGATCGTTGGTTTAGTTCCTTAATCATAAAACCCATCGATCGTGACATTATGCACGACGGTGAAGTTTGGGCATAATTTTGTATATTAGCTACCACAGTATGAAAATCACGCAGCTTCTTCATTTGCCGTCCAGATCATCGCTTTCTTTTCACTTGTCACAGTCGCGCTCTTTTCAATCAGCAGGCTTAGAAGTCGATTACATTGTTCTCATTGTCGACGTTGTGCAAAGGGCATGCAAACATGGAGAAGAAACAGTTGCCAGTAGATGGTGCCGATCCTTCCAGCTCACGTTTACGCTTGCTGAAGAAGGCGTCTTGATCGGAAAGAGAGCTCATACCTTCAGGACGAATATAAAACTAAATCACTCTTTTCAATTCGCCTTTTAATAACCAAAAATTATCATACTTTTCCTCGTCTGTTGAAGAAGCGATACGTAGGAAAAGCGACGCTGACTAAGTTCACTTTTTCCGCATTGGCTGCGTTTGCACCAATGATGCCGAATACGACGAATTCCACCAACAGAAAGAGCTCAACTGGTGACATAGCGATCAAATCGGTAGAGTAATGAGGACTACCATGAAAACATGGCATAGGGTGGCAGCGTAATGCGAATGTCTGGTTTCTTCATTAGACCGCACGCAACACTTGAGCGTCATCGACGGCGCCAATAGGTCAATGGCTAATTAATATTTCAGAAATGTCATGTTATTACGTGTTGCGTACTATGATGGCGCTTAAAAGGCGCGCCGAATAGGATTGGTTGGTGTCCGCATAAAACTGTAAGGGGCTGTTCATATATTACGTAACGCGATGGGAGGGAGGGGGTGTCTGATACGGTGTGTTACGCGCGCGTTTCGCTATGACGTCACTCCTATGCTTAAACATAGGGAGGGGGTGTCAAAAAGGACCGATAGTTGCGTTACGCACGCGTTACGGGAGGGTGGGGGGTGTCCGAGATAGGCCAAAAATCGCGCTACGTAATATTTTAATGGTCCCTAAGGGGCTGCACACAAATGACGTAACGCGTTTTTGACACCCCCCCTTACATAACGCTTTCGTTACGCTGCATTTGGCCAAAATGACACCCCTCCATATGCTAAGCATAACAGTGACGTCATAGCGTAACGCTCGCGTAACAGACCTCTCTCCCTCCCTCCCGAGGCGTTACGTATTTGTATATGGCCCCTAAGTCGTTCTATATTAATACCATCAGGGGGTTAGCGCATCACCATTGTTATTTGACTTGAAGGACATCATCGCAAACACTACAGCAACTGCAAATACTGTCACGGCGATATGCTCTGTCACATCGAGCGAGCGAAACCTTTAGCAATCCCACAGTAGAACTCGGAGCAAATCACAAGAACAAATTGATATCCACCAGCGAAAACGACAATCACAGCTCAGTGAGTTTCAGTTGGTAATTCTCAGAGGCGCAAAATAGGTGCATGATAGTATGAACAAAATGCGAAAGAGTCAGATAATGCACTGGAAC
>JAQGAX010000229.1:0-19972 GCA_034698105.1 Plectus exinocaudatus | reverse complement strand
AAAGGCAGTGAGAATTGGGTTTTGATGCCCAAATGTCGAAAGAGTAATCGTCGCTCATTGATATCGTTTTGCGTGAAATTGTACACGGGTACGTCGGGCAAGCGCACCCAAAAGAACCCGCCGTGCTCGAACTCGTCGGGAAAGAAGAAACGCAGTTGGCGCGAGTCGAAGTCCGAGTCGCGATCGACGAACTCCAGATCTTTGCGACCGACCAGTCGCTCGCCGCGAGTCACCACATGGAAGACCGAGTCAGCTTTTCGCTCGGGCTCGTGGTCGTTCTGCAGGATGACGCGGATGTTGAACCAAAATGGAATTTGCGCATCTTCGGAGCGCTGGTGCAGCGGCCGAGCGATCAGGTAGGCGCGGTCGTTTGTGGTTTCGGAGTCGTCGTGAAAGTACCACAACCGTCCTGTGAGCAAGTCCTGAGTCGTGAAATTGTCTCCCATTCGCAGCTCCACACGGGCACCCGACGGCTTCGACACGTGCAACGCGCCATTGATGGGCGCTACGCCAACGGTGAACAGAAAATCGCTGTCATCTGGCGTCTCCAAGAACAGTGTGTTATTGGTGATCTAAAATGATTGAAATAGATTGGTCGATCCTTTGCGGAACTTGGACAATACAAGGTCCCCAACAGAACGATCGCGTAAAAAATAACACGAACCGCTTGAAGCGCTCCTTCTGCGACAACGAACGTCCTGTTGATGAGATGAATCCCTTCTGCACCAGGAATGAATGTAATGTCAAATCGCAGTGGTTCGCTGCTTACAAACGGAGCGACGACTTTGAAGCCAAAGTGATCGTTTACAATGGAATAGTGCACAAAATGTAGTTGGTAGAAAATGTCGCCGGCGTCGATGTGCTCTTGGGTAAAGTTTGAATAGAGTCCGATGCGCCGGTTGCGTCCGCTGTCGCGGTTGATGCGCCGATAGATGAAGCCGTACTTTGGCGCCTGTGTCACGTGGTACACGAGCTGGTCGGGCGGGGCGCTCTTAGGGAACGTCCATGCGAAGAGGTGGTCGCGGGTCAATGTCAGCTGTTGAGTATTGTTGACCAGAAACGGAGTCGGATTGAATACTTTGATATTGACGGGCACGTAGAGAATCTTGAAATCGTAGACGATGGACGAGCTGATGTTTCCGAGGCTCACCTGCAACAGAGACAGCAGACGGCGAGTGAAAACTGATACGGTGTTAGAAAAGAATGAATGGATACCTGAAACCGGAACGAGTCGCTCACTGGTCGGTCGTCCTTGGCGTGTCGATAGCGTACACGGCCGGCATCCACATCCGACTGGTTAAAGCCCGACGAAATGTAGTAGTGGCCGCTGCCGTCGTCGATCTCGACGAAGCCGTGCTGAGCGATCTCGACGATCGTGTAGTGGACGTCGAGCGAGTCGCCACCGCTCACTCCTTCCAGATTGCTCGCGAACGTCAGATTGCCGGCCGTGATCGTCGCCGACGACCGATGCAACACCGACAAGCCGGTGTTCTCCACCATGCGCGTTTGGATGGGAAACGCTTCGATGCGCAGGGTCTGCGACACCGACCGCGCTTCGCCGTCTGCTGCGACCACGTCGATTTGGCCGTACAGAGGGCCTCTGTGCGCCAGTCGAATATGTCCAGCAACAAGCTCTTCTTGCGTAAACTTTTCCACTGCCCTCCCGGGCGCGTCCCGTTTCTCAAAATAAACGCCGCCTGGCGACGCATACACGACTTGGATGAGAACTTCCCCGGGTGGATCGTCTGGGTCGGCCACCAATAACACATCTTGACCAACCGAAATGCTAAAACGGCAAGTATAAAAGAATGAATGCGCTTTAGCTTATCGTGCAGACCGTGAATTTTGAGGCAGGCGAATAGTGGCGCCGTTGGGCAAGCGCAGTTCGGGCGGATCGTTGACGGGGGCGATTCGAATCGGCAGGGAGTAGCTGTAGCTGCGGTGCAGAGTGGCCGGCGCGCTCTTCGACACATTTCGGATCTCGACCTCGATCTCGAGCGAATCCTCGCGCGTCTCGCTGCCGTCGTGCGTGTAGTTGACGCGCCCACGCAGAATGTCGTCGTAGGTGAAGCTGCGACGAATCAACTCGTTGCCCAATGTCACTTTGCCGTGCCTCGGCTGACCGAGCACGCGGAACACGATGTTTTGGTTCTCGATGTTGTAGCGCTTATGCTGAGGGAAGACGTACAGATGTAACCACTCGAGACGTGTTGATCCCCCTTCGCGGACAACGATCGGATCCGTCACATAGACTGGCTGAATTGCCGATTCCAGGCGCAGACCGTCGTTGTACCACCGACCATCGTCGCCTTCCGCGGCGCACCACTCATAATGCTTGAATGGAACCGTGGCGTCAGCGAAGGCCATTCGTTGGCCGTTGACGCTCACATTCGCCACACAACCGGAAAACGGTGTTCGAAACAGACGATCAACAACCAGCTCGGAAGGCAAATGAGCATCAGCCATATCGAAACCGCCAATAAATAAATCTGCAATATACAGCACTCATTAATCGTCGCATGACAATCCCAAAGTGGATACCGTCGAAAGAATAAAATTCGACGCCATCAAGCCGTTTGGTCAGTTGTGTACCGTCGAGTTGCACTTGAAGCAACGAACCAGTACACGTGAATGACAAGTGGTGCCAATGGTCAATTTTCACTTCGGAAACAGTCATGTTGAGTACGTCGGGTTGTTTATCGAATTTCAAATGGATCTAAACAAATTAGGTACACTTCAGCAATACTGCTACAAGTACCTTGAGCACATCGTCGAGTATTAAAGCACCAAACGATTGGGCATTGCGGAAATATGCGAGCATTCCTTTCGGCACATTCACTCTGAATTGAAATTCCAAATTCCAGTTGGTGTCGTTGCTGCCTTCTTGAGACGGTAGTCGAGCATATTCCAGCGGTATGTATTGATAGAATGAACCGCTTGCAAACGCCCACGATGAGAACGCTGAACCAATTGGCATCATGTCAACAGTCGGACGACTAACTCACCCAGAAAAAACGCCAACGATGCGCTGACAACATCCATGGCCGACAGTTGGCCAATTGGCGGCTATTTGCGCCGGATGCTACTTGCACACCGACCGGCGTAGATCAGGATGAATTGTGTTGGCAGCTGCCGCACTCATGGATGTCATACCAAAGAAGTGTAGGTGGACGACGACAACAAACAAGAACAAATCGCGCGGGCACTATCATCTGCTGGCAAAGTGGAAAGCTAAGCAGCAGCAGCAGCGGCGATTCACACTGCTGCGCCTGTCGTCAATAAGTGTGTGGCGAGTTACAACAGCAAGCAGTCGGCGGCCACGGCGGCGCTGACGGCCGTCGACAGATGACGGGCGGACGGTGCCGGCGGAGGGACGGCGCCAACGGTCATCAGACTCATCATCCATCGCGCAGATTCGCCCTTAACAGCGGTGATCTCTGCGATTCGCTGCGGTGCGCTTACACCGCAACACAACAACGTCATTTATTCAACACGGCAACGACTTTGGCCGCGCGTGCGACCACACTCAGTAATACGGCAGCACATCAACAACAAAAGTTTTCTCCTAGCCGTGTTCGTCTCAGATGCGCCGATTCAGCTGTGTTGGCGGCACCGACTTGATCTCTTGCAGGTTCGGGATGTTCATGTCCTGAAAAACATCGTGTATTCGAGACTCGCACAGCCAGGCACTGTCATCGAAGCAAAAAGTCAGCCCAGCCACTCGCTGCCATCTATCCCGGTCCTCATCGCATCGCAAAAATAAATGTTGCACCCGACTCTCTCTCCTCTCTCCAACAGCCGCTGCTATGCAAATTGTGTTTGACAAAGAAAAATTACCGCATCCAAATAACTTCGAATTTAACTGAGAAGTTTAACACAGGCAAAAATATTAAGCTCAATTATAATCACTGTCCACATTCACACAAAAAATATGAGCTCACCATAGCCTCCAACATCTGCTTGGTCTCAGTGTCGACCTCGATCGAGCCGAGCTCGCGCGGATCAACCACGGAGATCTCGGGCATGTAGTTGTCGCGGCGTTCGCGCTCCTCTTCCTGCAGTTTGATCGAGATACCGCGGACGGCTCCCTTCTCGATGCGCTTCATCAAGTGCGTCACGAATCTGAAAAATTGTTATTCACTATTTGCAGTGACCAAAGTTAAAAGAAACAATAACGGCGAAATATACTAACACTACAACTGGACACTGGCTGAAACACAACAAGGAACACATGACATGAATTAAATATATAAATGTTACCAACTGCACTCGAACAAAATTCGAAAAATACGTTTTCTGACCAGACGGTGCATTACCACCAGAATAATCAGTGCATAATGAGTGACTGTTGTCATTTAATTACAATTTGAGAGAAATTAACTAAATCTGCTGTTTTTATGAACGTAACTTATCCGAGCTCACCCAGACTAAATCAATTGCGGCAATTTTAGTTCAAAGCTACATGATAACTATTTTGCTACTTCATAACGTGCAAATAAAAGAATTTAATAGGATCGATGGCTATGCATAGGGTAAAACAGGCGAAGTCCGGCGATCGGTTTAGTTCGGATAAAGGGTTTTTGCGCGTCATCTTCACAAATTTTGTTCTAAGACCTCTGAAATGGTTCCAAAGAAACGTAGAACAAACATTTCTTGACATATTTGCCAATATCACAGTTTTTGGGATAATTCGTGATGAGATACAAATTTTGCGAAAATTGCGAAAAACCGTGGAAAAATATTAATTTGGTAGCAACTGACTTCCTTTACTATCCTATACAGTTTCATAATTGTTGAAAAGGTCGCCTTTTGGCTAACGTAAATTTTTTGAAGGTGGGTAAAGTAAAGTCCGGACACCAGAAAACTAAATTTTTCTTTGTGACCAATGATGACGTCTTTCTTGGTGACATAACTAGTTTTACAAATGTAGCGCGAGAGTGTCCGTTCTTAATCGACAGGTGGGTTTAGTCGGACAACTTTTTCGAGAAAAAAATTATTTCGCTAATCACTTTTATGTCATTTTTGGATTGGTCTGCATTTTGATTTTATAGCCGAAAGCTTGACTGATACTTTAAATTTTAGTTTTTCACTGCAACACATGCTGTGATTCTTTTTGGTCGATGATGTGTCAAAGTGTCCTGACTTAGCCTGTTTTGCCCTATTTTACCCAATGTTTTACCCTATGGTACAGAAAGCAGCAACACAAATGCAGGCAATAAAACTCTTGCCGATAGCCAGAACAATGGCAACAGAAGAAATGAAAGACTGACCCGGCAATGCGATTGCGCATTTTCTTGCTCGGGATGATGGCGATCTCCTCGCAGATGCGCTTGTTGGTATGGAAATCGTGCGTCAGCTTCGTGTAGTATTTCTCAATGATGACGCGCGAGGCCTTCTTCACGGTCTTTGTCCGAACGCGACCCTAAACACAATGTCCTTTTAACCTCTGTTCGTGGCTGTATGCTCTTTAGATTCTTACCATGCTTGATTCGTTTGTTGTTGATGTTACAGATGAGCCTAAAATAGTTGACCATCAAATTAGCTATGGCAAACAAATGCTACGACAATTTCTGATCTATTGGCACAGCCCGCGCGCAGGAAAGTTCTTAAATAAGCAATCACAATCAAGGAAAGACAAATCGTTACAAAATTTAATAAAATCATAGGCCAATCCTTCATTATTTGCTATTTTTCTACCGCGATTCTGGACATAATGCACGATAGGAAATCCCCTGTTCATGTACTGCATTTTTCTTCTTATGAGGCTGAACTTAATAGGTACAAGTTGCACAGATACTCAGTGTTTTCAGGGCTTATACCGTAACATAATGATATCGTTGCGGGACACAATCTTTTAGTTAAACTATTATTTAATAAGGGTTCTTATGTAACTGTCAGGACCGAATGACAGACAGTAGGTACGTAGTTTGTTTGAACGACTTGTGCTTGAACTTTGATGATAAGCTATTGCATGCTTGGTTCGATTAGAGAGCCTCTATCGACGACAGCCGACAAGAGTCCAAATTGGTCTCAAAATCTGAACGATGAGGCTTCTTTGAACATATTCTGAATGAGCTCTGGCTCTGAGCCGCTTTGAAGCAACATGACAGTGCATTTCATATTTATTTCTATGCAGAAACGAAACTTCACCACATCTACAGATAAGGTTTACAGAGAGCACACAAATTGGAAAGCAATGAAACGAGGAATGTAATGCAACATGAGAACGCAGCAGGAATGTCGGTAAGTTCAGTATCTGTGTCAATAATAAAGACAATAATTCAAGACAAAGTTAATGCCGTATAGCTCGCCAATACACGCACTCACAAGCGGAATGTTTCAATGAACAGAAGCACAACATCGACGACAATAACAACAACAATTGAATTTCAATGCCCGGGCAAACGATTGGCCATCGTTTGACAACAGATATAACCTCGAATATAACATCTTGGTCAGTGGCGTGCGCAAAAGGGCCGAGGCCATTTGGGTAGAGGTCTTCCGGTGGTACCGATATATTGCAAATTTGAAAAAAACCCACTCACTAAGTTTTGTTTTCGAAAACACAATCAATCCTGCAGGTCGCACGCAACCTCGGCTCTCAACCCAAAAGATCGGTTCAGCGCATGCCCCTGATTTTGTACAGCAACTGCATACTTCTGTGCACATGAATGTCAACAATTCACAGTTGTTTTGAAAACTGGCTCCAGTTATAGAACATTTGATTTGCAGTTGCACATCGTCGAAATAGAAAGGAGAATCAGGAACTGACGACTTCTATACGGACATCAATGATAACAAACCACTGGTTGCTGCACGGCCGTGTGCCATCACATACTGTCGGTGCGCAATACGAAAAATTGATGCGCAATCGCTAGCAATATCTACACAGGAAGATAGCCAGGAGGAGCAGCGGACGAAGGCGGCGGTCGGGACGGTCCCCAGATGTTGAATACGTCGCTGAAGGGCACAATGTACATCTGGCAGCATTGCATGGATCCAG
Source organism: Plectus exinocaudatus (assembly GCA_034698105.1). Lineage (NCBI taxonomy): Eukaryota > Metazoa > Nematoda > Chromadorea > Plectida > Plectidae > Plectus > Plectus exinocaudatus. Next base: position 12,969 of record JAQGAX010000229.1, on the reverse strand, counting down.
GTACTTACCGACAGTGCTGAACAAGGCCTTCGTTCGGTCTGAAATCGTGATCCCAATGAGCATCGTTCTGCTCGTTCGAGTTGCTTGTTCGTACGCACAAGGGATAGCTGGAGCCATCGGACGAATCGTCGTAGTCACTCTTGTTGCGCAACTGCAAAAGGAGTCGATTTAATGTGAGTACGGATGCCAAGAAAGCTGCAGCACTGTCAGAGTTGTCGTCGCCGTGAGCACTTGTTGAGGCGCCGGCTCCGCGATCATGCTGGCCAGAGTTTTGCCGCCGAGATCGGCCGCAGCGATCGCTTCTTTGGAATCAGATCCATTGCTTGTTGTGCTGTCCGGACTAGAGCCAGTCGTTCCCTGCCCGAACAGTTTCCCGGCATTGTTCGCGACAGAGTAGTCCGAGTGTCCCAATGCTTCCATCATGGAACACGGGTTGCCGCCGCTCTGCAACCAAGCCACCATATTTATGAATCTTGAAATTAGTAAATGTTTGATTCATACCCGAGAGATCTGATTCGCTCGGTATGCAGCCAGCTGTTTGAGATAATCTTTCTTTGCCACTTCGGTCTTCTGCTTATAATTCTGAAATTGCACTTTATGTAATAATAATTAATCCGCCGAACTGAGTACATTTTTGGCTTCAGCATCCAGGCCATCCCACATGGAAGCAACGATCTTAGACACTTCGCCGAAGCTGGCGTTTGGATTCTGGCCTTTGATCGCAGCCTGTGTGTCTCGGAAAAAGAGCGCGTAAGCCGACACTGGCCTAAATACGAAACGAACGTGTTTACTTGCACTTCGTTGGCAATAACGCACTTTTGCGGTTCATTTGGATCTTTTTTTGGTTTCCTCTTTTTGGTCGCCTTGCCACCTCGCTTCTTACAATCGAGCATTTCTCCACCAACTGCCGACGCCATCATCAAGGAAGCATTCGGCGGAGATCGTTTGTATGGGTGCCAATTTCCGTACTGCAACAAGTCGAGTCCGTAAACAGAAGAACGAACTACACCACTCACAAATTCTTCGCCCTCCTCACTGCCGGTTGAAGCTTGTGAAGAGCCGGTGGGCGAGTTGTTGAATGGAACTGGCCGATAGAGCTGCTGTCCACCGGATACGATTGGTAGCGTGGCCGATGGGTATCCGTTCTGGTGACTGCCGCCGAATTGCTGTTCATCGGCGATCATCTGCTGCGGATAGATGCTCGGCTCGAGCGAGCTGATATCGGCGAATTCACCGTTCGCGTGCAGTCCATAGCAGCCCAGGTCGGCGACCATCTGACCGCTCTGATTGTGATCGGCGTGCGCGTGCTGCTCAGAGAAACCGCCATAATTGGCGTGCGCCGAGTACTGATGCTGCACTTGTTGCGAATAGTGGCTTTGCTGCTGCTGGTGCTGGTCGAAGTAAGTTCCATCTCCATAACCGCCGTCGTACATGATGGCTAGATTTTATCGGCGATCTGAAACGAATGAGGCTTGGCTTGAATGAGTTATGGACGGTCGCGGGGGAATAGGGAATATTCTTGCCGCCTGATACTCGTGCATAACTGGACAAACAACATTTGATCGAACGACTGAAGCGACCCATACTTTGCACGGCGACGCGATAATTGGCCAGTTGTTCGGAAGCCAATGAAAGCCAGTGCAATCAACCTAAGCGGAACAGCTAAATGAAGAATCGCTGATGGTTAGTACTAGCACGCAGCGCAGTGGGGGGATTTGGCGGTTGCGCAATAGGTGCGGCGACTGGGCTGGTGGCACTGGACAGAGGGGAGAGTCGGGCGCGGGCGGCGGCCGGCGTCGTCGTACACAACAGTGTGTGGTATAAATTTAACAGTGGCAAGGTCAGCGGAATTGGGGCATTTTGTGATGCAAGTCTCTTCCTGGCACTGATTCCGCGCAGACACGGGACATTGACCTGCTGCTCTCACTTTCACATTTCCGCGAGAGTTCCCCCCGCGGGCGCCCATCTCACCCAAATGCAACCTACGTCCGCCGATCAGGAAGGCGCTCATTGAAACTTCCTCCGCACTCCTCCGATCTTCCAACCGACCCGCGCGCCCGTTCGCATGGCCCGACCCTGGCTTCCGCAGTCAAAACGCCGATCCAAGGTCGGCACCGACAATTGCGCGCTACTGCCCTATTGCCAGCATTCGACTGACCAAGAAGGTGACTGTTAAGCACAACGCAGTTCGCGCGCGCGCAGCAACGGCGCGCACGACGGACATCGGCGCCGTGGTAATGGTTCATCAACACAAGGACTCGATCAAGTGTGCCTTTTGACGGCTAGTCGGGTCAACGTCGTTTCGGATGGTGGTGACACGTCGCGGCGGGCGCGGACCAGGTCTTGACGTCGCCGATCGACGATCTCTTCCGAAGGGTCGGGCGGGGCGAATTCGAAACGAAGAAAACGAAAGCCGCGCGCGAATCGCCGCCGACCACGACGAGCAGCGCCGTACCTAGTGGATAATTGGCGTATTGGGCTGGACGCTCTCAGGGGTCACCTTCGTCAAACATCTGGTCGTTGTTGGTCGGCCGTCGCGCCACTACGACCGCTATCACATCGGCGGCCGGTTCAGACCGGGCGTAGTCGGCGCAGGGACAATTAAATTTTGCGCGTACATAGGCATCGCGGATGGACGCTGCTGGCGACAGTGCACTCCGGCGGTGCAAACGACCGGCCAGCCGTCCAATAGGCCTTGAAATCACCTGGACGGCATGGTCCAGCGTGCCTGGCCCGTCGGCTATCTGTAGATCTGTCTTTGTCCGGCATCGGGGGACAGCCCGAACTGCGCGTGACGCCGCCGGCGAGGACGCAACAGTCCGGGCACAAAAGAAAAGTCACCTATTGAACCGGCAAAGACAAAGGCCGATTGCGGGCGGCGGTTGCGCGAATTGGCGCCGGCGCAGAGGTGCGAAACAATTTGTAGCGATCAGAAAGGCGCCGCGCCGGCGGGCGGCCCAGTCGTCACCGGCCGCTTACGTCGAATGACCGCTGCCGCCCATAGTGGCCGCTGTCGTATCGCGCATGACAACGCTTCGTCTCATGATTCAGTCGGCCGTAAAAATTGATTCCACTAATAAATTAGAGATTGCATCAATTCGGCGAGCAATTTTCAAGCCGACCAGCAAGCACCACCGACGTTTGCGGGAAGCGACCGCGACGAGCGTGTTTATAGTCGGACAGCGGCGAGCTAATCGCGACCGCCAATGAACATCGGCTCTTTCGCTCGACGTCAATAGCCTAATTTCGTTACTCGCTCGCAAACTCGGCCGTAATTGCGTCGATGCTCACGAGAACCACAAGGTTCACTGCACTTACATGTTATTCAGAAAGTAATCTGTATATTTCTGACAATCAACATCTACATACAAAGCGAGCAAAGCACAAAGCGCACGTACGATCGAATAAGACAGCACGGCTGGGCCTAATCGAACAGACGGAACGGACACAAGAAAGACAGATGAGGACGAGAAGAGGGACGGACAGAGCGATGTGGCGGCGGCAGCCACGGGAGGAGACATGACTGAATCGCACAAGCCCAAGACAAACACACCCCGATACAAGTGCACTACGGGTCGGCTTACGAGAAGAGCGAATGCGACAGCGCACAGCCCAAGTCTAAATCGATCGCCGTCATCCAAAGCGACGAGACTGGTGCACTATTTGGAGACGGCGTAGTCATCGTGCTCGTTCGCCAGCGAGCTGCCTCGTCGACCGCACTTGCGCGGCGAAAACTTGGGGTTCTTCGGCATCTCCGTGAACGAGCGCAGCTCGAACGTGTCCATCGCCGCCGTTGTCGCCACGCCAGTGTCGCCCGTCTCCAGGTTGTACGCGTCCAGCTCGGACTTGCGCGAGAACAGCATGCGTATGTCAGTATGCAGGTACAGCTTCCCAGATCGCGATGTGGCGAACCTGAACAGAAACAGTAGGCTCATATGAGCGAAGCATACGTGACGAACACCGTACCGCAAATGGATGAGATAGCGCAGCCAGGAGCGGTGAATGCGGGCGTCGTTGAGTGTGCCGTTGGACGGCATGAAGAAAGTGCGCTGTCTGACGAACGTCTGGCAGCTGGCCGGCATGTCTAACAGATCGTAGCGCACCACGAACATCTTTACGACGGTCCCTTGTGGGTTGAACAAAGTCTAAAAGCGCAAACCACGTCACATATTTGTGCTCAAATGAACACAACGCAAATAATTATTGTTGCTAATAAACAAAGATCTTAATGCGGTTCCTCCGCAAAACAATATCGATTATTGTTAATTAGCTTTCGCAACATAATTGCATCAAGACAAAGGCATTAGTCACATAGTGCGCGACATTTTCGGTGAGAGAAAGATACACAATATGATAAAGTATCTAAGTCTTACTGCTTGAACGGTGCCTTTCTTCGGCAAATGATAGCCCTTTTTACCGATTTTGTCCAAGTCACAGTGTCCCTGAAAATAAAATGAGCAATTTAACAACAGCTGCTGAGAAAAGGTCAACGCAATTACCAAATAAGGAGATGGAGCATTGTCATCGGAAACATTGAAGAAAAAAGTGGTCACCGGCAGTGATACATGAGGTGGGCAAAAAGAACCGCTTGCAGCTGAAATGAACAAAATACTGTTTATTTAACACGCAATCTATAATAGAATCCATCACTGACCAAGATCCAACAGAAATCCATCGATCGATCCGAACGGCTTGATGCGTCCGTTTAAAGCACTTTCCTGCAACGAGCGCTACTATTGCAGTAAACTGGATTAAACGAACTATGACCCGGTATTTAAAGAGCGCCATGAAATGAAAGCTCCAGCAAAAAACTCAGACCGAGTTACAGTACACGAGTACAGTACCTCAAAGTTGCCAAGCAAATTGGTGCTGGCTGGCGCACTTTTGCAGTGCGATGAACCGCAGTCGCTGTCGCTGCTTCCGCTATCATGATCATTGTAGTACAACGCCCTAAATAGCGATAACTGACGCTCAAGTACGATAAGAAACGAGAATGCATACGTTCGAATTCCTGATATCGTTCCAAGAGTTGCGTCATAGTCAAAACTGTGCTGATTACGCTTCAAAGGCGCCTGCAATCAACGTCATTACCAAAGAGACGAAAGAAGTGAGAGAGAGTAAACGTACTGGACTAGAGGTGAGAGGCAATCCGGTGCCTTGATGAAATTGATGTCGTCCGAACAGATTTCGCCCTGGGTTGCGTGTTTTGCGCTGTTCAGCACCACCAATTGATTTCTGAAAAGGGCAATGTTTGCAAAAACGAAATAAAAACAAGTCTCTGATTACCTTTGCAATATGACTCTTTTTTGCAACACTGCTTGAAGGCCTCGTCACTTGAGATGAAGTACGGTCATCACTTTCAGTCGTCGGCGATTGGGCGCTTACGGACAAACCGTGCTGTTCTTTGGGCCTCAGAAGTTCGGTGAGTAATTCGACTTCGCCCGATTCGGCAGCCACAACATCCTTTTCATCGCTGATGAGAATCTTCTGGCTAATCAAGCGCTTGCGGCGAGACCAGCTGTTTCTCGGCGGCGACCGCTCATGTGCAGGGTGCTTGACCATCGAGCGAAACCGGTCGTCTTCCGTAGACACGTAGAAGCGAACTTGCGGGAAGTCGTCGGCGGGGCGCGGCTCCAACCGGTCCAGACCGACCCCATCCGCACTGAACAACGGATTGCTCGCCCAGGTCGCACTCGAAGCCAGTGCCTCATCGACCGCCTCGTTGAACGACGGTGAAGGCGTCATGGGCGTCAGTGGACTGCTGACGGTTGTCGATTCTGACTCGCAGCACGAAGTCGACGGCGCCGAGCCTTCCGGTTGCCATAGGGCGGACGATGAGCAGGGATCACTGACGATCGGTACCGGTATGGAGCTTTTGACTGAGGTGCTGGCAGTGTCGTTGCTGTCGACAACCGGGAACGAGGTGCAGATGACGCAGACGCAGGCAAGCGGCACTTGATCGAGACGTTTTTGCGAACGCACTTCAACCGCCAAAATCCGCGACTTGTCAATCGCACAAAGTGGGAACGTATGAGTCTCGAGCGAGGGCAAAGGTGTAGCTTTATCTTGCTGGCTGTCAAACTCGCCTGGCAGTGCGACGCTGAAAATTGCAAACTAATCATCAAGACACTGCATCGAATAGACAAGCGCAAGTCGAACCGGTATACGACTTTGACAGCCGGCAATGCGCCACAGTGTTTGATGAGCCAAGCGCTGAGTTGGGAAAAACCCAAGTGGGACCGGATAGCTTGTAGGAGAACCGATGGAGTCACCAAACCATCGCTGTTTGCATGCCTGCAACGGCAATGACTAATGTTTGACGAAACCCCGCAGATTGCGGCGTACCGTCGTGTGTGCAATTGTATCGTCCACGTTTCCAGCAGTACGCCGTGTGGCAGGCAGTCGTTGGTACCGGCACATTGCTCGGCGATCAATACGGCCTGCACTGACAGCGGCAGTCCGGACGCGAACAGCCCGTCCGTCCGTTTTCGGATCTTGGCCGCTTGAGCACACTGAAAGAACATCAGCGATGAGCACGTCCCGGCAAACAACGGCGGAAACACTTACGATCGGTGCGGCGTCAACGTCGCATTGGTGAGCTCGATCATCGGTAACACGCTGTTGGCGACAGTGAGGACCCTCGACCCGTCCGCTTTTGCTGTCCGGCAGCCGCGCTTCGGTGACGAGCAGCGCAATGTCGCAGTAGAGCCGTTTCGGGTCAACCTGGACGTCGCGCTGCCGGGTCTGGTGATGTCTCATGGTGCAGAAGGCGAGTGAAGCGGCGCTGAAGCTATGGATGGGCGCATAGAAGACGCAAGCATCTGCAACGATGGCGCAGTTGAAGAATGATGGAGGAGAGCGCTCGATGGACGGTGCCAGTGACGGCCGACTCTGTGTCCCTCGTCGTCGCTATTCGCGTCAGCACGACGAGTCCGACCTCCGCCGCCAACGAACACACGGCGACGAGGCACAAATGGCGAACCGGCCGTGCCTGCGCGACGACGCTCTCGCTAGTCAATCGCGACCAGTTGCCATTGCGTTCATCGCTCGACGCGCATTCGATCGTCGGCCGAACAGCTGATCGACCGAACGAACGACCGCCAGTCGCAACTAACTGGCCAGACAGCACAACTCGCCCTTTGCCCGTCGTGCGGTCAGTCTATCGTCAGATCGACCGCACATCACACCGCCGCCGCCACGGCAGATAACGGGCTCGATAACAAAGCCAGTATATTTGGCAGATGTCGCCAAACAGACTGGGGGCTCGTTTAGCTTGCCAACCCGCGTCCTAACGCACACAATCGTATTGCGAAGTCAAACCGAAAGCGGCGTTTTGACCACAAAAAGGAGAGTATCGATCTGTTAGTCGGCAAGAGGACAGGTAAACCGTCGTTACACAGGAACAACGTCAAGCTCTCATTTGCCAAGTCAACAGTGGCTTAAGGTCGGAGGTGCGATCGGCTCGGGTGGTCGGTGTCGAGCCGCCGAAGCCCGTGGAGAAACGCGTCAGGTCGGGCGGAGACGAACTGAGAGGCGGGTGGTGGGGGGGGGGGGGTGAGGGCAGCGCAAGCCGGCCGGCCGATTCTCGCGTCGCTCGCTCCACGCCGCGAGCCGACCGACAACGAACGACTATTGAAAACAGGCGGCACGCCAGCGCACGCACTATCGCCGTCCGTCAGCTGATTTCACACGAGACACCCCGCCACCCTAGACGCAGCACGCCCGTCCGATTCAGTATTCGCCCACAGCCGCTCCATTGCTGGTGCACATCCGGACTAACGAATAAAAGACACACTGACAGCTTGAGCGCCGACTTCAACACACACAGCGCACATACACTCTGCGATAGTCTAAAGTCAACATATCAAAATTTACCTCACGACCGCCGTTCATCTTGAAGAGCCGTCCACCACGCTTGATAGCTGATAGTGTCAGAATTATACATCAAACACGGTAATTTCACATGGTTAACAGCAGAAATAGTGTGCGCAACGATTTTAAGGTACGTCTCTATACGACATCAATCAAACGCAGAAAACTGTGAAAATTTATCGATTAAGGCGCTCCGAACACAAACAAACAAATGAAGATAAGAATAGCTATGGAATTGGATGACTGGCAGACTTGAGCAGGCGTTTCTTCGATCCGCGAATATCTTGCTGTTCTTTTTCAAAGGCACGAATTTCATCCTGAATATGCTCCTCATCTTCCCGATACGAGTCTACTCGGTAGTCAGCGATCAGGTCGTACTTCTTCCAGGGCTCGAGTTTCGTCTATAAGATTCGATCGGAGCCATTCAATAACCAGGCATGATGACACAGGACAAACCTTGTTCGAAAATTTGCGCTTAAAATAAGCCGTAGAATCTGTCCAAGCGTCTTCGATTCCCTTGAGGTCTCGCGTATCCCATCTGGACTGCCACGGCGGTGGTCGTAGCTTCACCTACAACAGAGCAATATGGTAACAATCATGCGTGCAGTTCTTTCCAATAAATCAATTCAAATTTAGCTGCATCACTGCCAGCACACCCTGCAGGGCATATAACCCGTTTCATCGCCGCATCAACAACCGAGTTGGCTCCGGCGGCAATCGTAGTCAAAACAGACGAGCATAATTAAAAATAAATTCTATGTTGTCTATCGAAAGAACGGCAACAACGTACTTTTATGGGGTTGACGGGCACAGGCGACCCGACGGCGTGCGGTACGGGTTCCATGTCGAAGTCGAAGGTACTATACTCGGGAAGAGCGTCGCGCAAATAGGACAAATCCGAGTCGAGACGGCGCTCCAGCTTCAGAGTCTCAATTTTCAGAATGCTGGGGTTGTACATGTCGTACTTTATTTCAACGCCTGCAAATTGCACTGCATATACTGTCTGCGAGTAACGAGGCGCTTTGGTTCATTTGCGATCAATGACTGATGATCTGATGGATCATTTGTCCGCGGTTCACACACCGAGTCCGTCGATTACGTTGCGAAGAGTGAAGTGGTGGTGGAGTCCCGTTTTCTCTCTTCGAATGCAGATGCCGACAAAGCGATTTTGCCTGCCAGGCGCGTACTTGTCGGCCAGAGTTACGGCGAGCACTGAGCCTGCAAAGATGACGTTTTTTTGAACACCCACTTTACACTGATCAGCCAATGAATATGTGATGCAATATCAACTTGAAATGACGGAAGTGTAACGCGTAGGTGAGAAGCGGTGATCAGAAATAACGAGCTGATGCATTGTTTGTTTTGTTTCTATTTGAATTATGCCCAAAGTCATGCGCTCGAGTGCGAAGAGCGGCCACGCGTTCTTCGCACTGTTGGCAGTTGTTGTGAACGTTCAAGTACGTGACGAATGGTAACGACCCGCCGGCGTTGTTTTCTTCTTACCACTACCCCATGCAGTGGCGTCACTGCACAAAGTCCGTGCGAACCGGCGAGATAAAAGACCCAGTGGTCGTTCCCTGCCGCAGTCTCGGTTCGAGTCGGTTCCTCCTTCCAATACCCCAACCAGCGTTCGCTTCCGCTGCACGGCTTCACTTATCATGGGTACGCTTGTTCAATCCAACGTGGATACCACTACCGCCAAGCAAAACAGCTACACAACGAAAAACAACTACACGAAAGTCTTTTTCGACTTGACCGTCAATGGCCGCCCGCTTGAACGAGTCGTGTTCCAGCTCGACAACGAGCACCTTCCGCGCACTTGCGAGAACTTTCGATCACTTTGCACCGGAGAACACTTGGATGAACACAACGGTAAGAGCAACCGCCCATTTCTGCCACTCATTCAAATGCTTCAGAAAAGCGATTGTACTACAAGGGCTGTGTCTTCCACGCCGTCTACCCGGACTCCGGCATCCTAGTCAGCGGCGATGTCATCAACAATAATGGCACCGGTGGAGAGTCCATCTACGGCAAGTACTTCGAAAACGAGAGCAAGTCGATTGGGTTCAACCAGCCAGGAACGCTCGCTATGCTCAGCTTCGGACCGCGGCGCAACACCTCACAATTCTTCATCAGCATGGATCCCAACAGCGAAGCCTATCCCAGCAGCGTACGTTTGAAATACCACGTGTTGTTGATATTTTAAACAATTGTAAACAACATAATAATAGAGCCAAATGATCAGTACTTCAGTTTTACAATGTATTTTTGTAGCTGGCATTTGGATACGTTATCAGTGGTTTGGACACGCTGCAGACAGCACTCAACTATGGCACAAAAGGGTCTGGCATACCGACAGCCCAGATCAAAATCGCAGCATGCGGTCAAATGCCGGATTGAAGAAAATCATCTCATGATAATTAATCTCCTCAATTTGCAACTTGCTTTATTTGCATTTGTTAATGCATTGATATCAGTTAGTTCACTGCTTGCCGTATTTCGCTTGATAAAGTCACCTTATCAAACAGAAGAATAAGACACGTACCGACGTAAAACTCTGGAATGTCGATATTCATTCGACGGCGTAACATATCTTGGCGTTCCAACTTCTCTTTCAACGGATGACGGCGACCCCATACCGGTTCGCGCAGAAAATCAGGGTATATCAATCTGGAGGATAATAAATAACTGGGAAACGCCACAGAAACGCATGAAAACTAACGGAAATCCAGGCAACCCGCGAAATTCTTTGTCCGCTCGGAGAGCAGCAGATTTAGACGAGGAAGAGTTAGAAGGGGTGGACAAAGCGCTCGTCTGCGCGCTCTCTTCATGCACTGCGGTCGAGCAGCAACGAAGAAGCGCTAAAAATTGAATAAATCATGAAAGAGCTGAAGCAGCGGTTGCACCTTTCCGCACAGTCGAGGCGACTGGTCGGGTGCGCGACATCAGCATCTTCAGCAACATAAAGGCCGAACTTCTTTCTTCACATCCACAGACCGCTGTCGTTTACCAATGAGCTGAAACATCAATTCTATTTCTTAGACGCTAACCTGCAAAAAGCCGATCGATCTGCCAAATTTTGTGCTTTATCGCGCACAAATTGATTCTTTCCTTTCAGCTCCTAGGTAAGTAGGTGGGGCAATAAGACCCCAATTACGGTAAGCAATTCGATAACTTCTTGAAGTGCCGGAGTAAATCGGACGTAAGCTAAGCTACTCTAGGAGTTGCAGCATGGTAACGATATTAATTTTGTAATTGTAACACCAATTTTCAGCAGAAACATATGCACTAAACTCTTTAGGAAATTGGGAAACAGTTAAAATTTTGTTCAATTCAATTCATTTTTTTCCTCTTGAATGAATGCGTGACGTCATTTTTTCGACCCCCACCGTACTCATAATATTTATCCATTTCATTTTATTGATTCATGCGTATCGTTCAGTCATGAGTTGTTTACTTGAAAATAATACGTGACTGCCAGCAAGCTGTTGATAACTTCGCGACATTTAATGGCTAGTCGCGTATTGTGAACGCAATTAGCGAAGAGCTTCGAAAGCTTAACAGTTTGTTTCTTGATTACGAATTTCTTGACTCACTTTGACCACAAATCGGCTTCGCTGGCAATCCTAAAGACACGGTTCCAATATGTCGGCTTCAAGTGGAACTGCAACGAACAACTGGAATCCCAATAATATCATTAAAAGCGGATGGCTGCTTCGTCAGTGTATGTTTTATGTCCTTTCTTGCATGTTTTTAATTTACTTTAGTAGACGTTGGCTCAATCCCAAAATAGGGGTCGAAAAGTAAACTGTCCGGTATATTTTTCTGATTAGATTGAAAAATTAATTTTTTCAAGTTTTTTCACGAAGAAAATGAAAATCTTTCATTTCTTGTCATCAAACGAACAATTATCAACTAGCTGATACGAAACAACAAAGTGCAGAAATTTCAGAAATCACGCTCCGTAAATTTTCAATTTTTTGCAGTATTTCCAATGTCCATAAATATTCGTTCAGAAAACCAATAACATTGGTTCAAATGGAAGTTTAAAAAACAAATGAAATGAGTGTGTATGTTAATGCGGCCGGTAAAAACCGATGAATTACCAGCAGTCTTGTTGAAAATCGATCTGCAATCAGCTGGCACCATTTTTTTGTTGGAATGCGAACTTGCGGTGGGAAAGTTGATAATTGAACAAAAAAGTGGTCATGCAATCGAACTTTCAGCGTGCAGCTACAAAAGACTGTTTTTTAACTGATGTTTAAAATGTGACATTTCAGCAACATATTTAAAACGGTGGAAGCGAGCGTGGTTCGTTCTGTACGCTTCGGGACGTCTGTCCTACTTCGAATCTGAGCACTCATCGTCCGCAAAAGATCATCTGCACGTTCCAGCCGAGAAGGCCGAAATTCTCGCTGCAGATAATGTCGTTTTCGAATTTTATGCATTTTTGCTGTTACCTGTCCACTTTTAGTGCGGCGTTGAACCACCAGAAGGGCATAGCCAGAAATTGCTGATTGGTCTGAAGGCGAAAAACAAGACGTGGTACTTGTGCGCCGAAGACAGCGACGATTTAATGTTCGTTGACATCTGTTTCGCCGCAAACGACGTAGCTGTTATTTTAGGGCGTGGAAGCTTTCGTTTGAAGATGCTCAGGCTCTGCAGCCCACTTCGTACGGTCAGCATCATGGCTGGGCGCCGGGAACAGTTCCTGAGGGGATGCGCGCCGTGTATCCCGAGCAGGTCAGGGCGGCCATGAACTACGGCGTTTACGATCCGAATAATGTGCCGGTGACGGTGAGCGTTGACGGATCGGCGATTCAGCTGCCGCCGGGCAGCAGTCTCTATCTGACTCACGAAGGACCTGTCATCATCGACGCTAATGGTGCGTTCTTAGTTGATGGTGATAAATGTCGTTTTCCAATTACACACTGTACAAATTTAGGGCAGCGTACGATAATTACGCAGGATCAGCGCTACGGTAATGGGGGTATGGGTGCAGGCGGCGCTATGCTGGCAGGAGCGGCGATCGGCTCGATGATGCTGTGGCCGTGGATCTTCTGGTCGCCCTGTTTCTGGTGGTGATTCCATGTTTTT
>JAQGAX010000228.1:0-19972 GCA_034698105.1 Plectus exinocaudatus | reverse complement strand
ACTGTACTATGTCCACTTGTCAATGATTGTTATGTGTGCCGGTGAGTAAACAATAAACAAACAAACAAACAAACAAGTTGACGTCGTACATCTATTAGAGTTCTGATCTAAACGAACAGATTCAAAGGGATCCTGGAATCAAAATAATAACTGTTTGGCTTTAAACTAAGTAGAAGTATGGGGCTATCGAAAAAAGCAAAAAATGATTTTTTTTTTCTTTCACGGCCCTTTTACGTATAGTTCGCGAGAATGGTGTCCAAAGACCGACATCTCACAATTCGTGACGCGGCGGACAAGGCTAAAATTACAATAGTAGGCCTTCTGATTTCTGCTTATTTAGCGGGTGACGCAAACTTATAGATATCACACATTATTCTGAATAAATGCGACGTGTAGCTGAAGAACGTGGAGATTTTTTACTGAAAATTAATTTTAGTATTGGTATTTTTGCAAGTTAGCCAACAGCGGTCAAGAATGGTCAAGAATCGGCATCTGGACATCCGGACACAATTTTGAAATAAACGGAGCAGAACAGAAACCTTTAAAATTTAGTTATTTCGGTTATGTTTGAAATTAAATCAAAAACTCAAATAATCGTACCCCAGTTAGTGGCAATTGCTGAATGGCGTTCCTGCTCACGTTGTTACCGGTCGTTTGTAATATTTGTTGGCGAGCCAATTCAGCTATTTCATCGCTCCAAGTTTTTATTCTTAATTGCGCGTAAGGACCAGTCAGAAATATTTTGTCAAGGTGACAAGTTGTCGAATTTACAAGTAAATGGCTTAGCGGTGTCACATAGTATCTAAAACAAGAGCCAAATCAAGTAAATTAAACATTGAAAAGGCATTCTACTAATTTTTGTCCTGCTTCAATGCTGAATAACTATGACGGTAAGTTGGATCCATTATTGGTAATGTATTGATCAAATGATCAGCATACCTGTAACCAGGGGGGTCCAGGGGGGTCACCCCCTCCCCCAGCCAGGGGTCCGACCCCCCTGGACTACGGTATTGCGCGCGAATGCAAAAAATACTCGGCAGACTATACCATTCCCAGCTATTTTTTCATATTTGGCGCGCGTCCCTGCAAAATTATTGATTTTTCCCTTACATTCTTAAGCAATTAAGCGCGGCTCTTGTTTTGGTGGTAAGAGTAAACTAACAAAGAAAAAGAATCATATTCAGCACTTGCTTACCTCTCATGTTCTCTGTTTCGTTCTTTGTAAATGTTGAAAATGCCGTTACCATATCGAAATATAGCAATGACCGCTTCTTTGCCGAATTTAGTGTCGAAAATCGACGCATCATTTTCTATTGCTGAAACGAATGCTTATCGCAATGCTCGCACTTCGAGATAAATCGGATGCAAATTTTTTCCTGAACGTTCAACTTTCGGCACTTGTTACATATAGGTGTAACGGGTGTCAAAACGTTTTCTGAACCTTCTCGAGGGGGAGGGGTTAGACTAGGGGGTTTGATCCCCCTAGGACCCCCGGTTAAACCTATGCTGTTACATGTGTCGAACCGATTACACCCAGGACCGGATTAAGAGGATTGGAGATCGGAAGCTAAAAGCGTCATTGACGCCCCTTCAGCACCGCGCGGGGCCCCCCTCTTTGTACTACGTAGAGCTCCGGGGGCCGACGCTTTAGCCTCGTTAGTTTCACCTATAATCCCGCACTGATTACACCTCAATTCCAACCGCCAATCCAAGCTAAAGTCTCAGTGATGTCATTTGTTTCAAAGTTGGTTTCTGCGCCACTATGATTAGAAAAACAATAAAGAACACACCATTTCCGTGCGATCGAGCAAATCGTGAGCCGCACCTCGTAGCACATCCTCGTCTGCTGTGCCGAAATTTGTCTTCCCCAATGACAGAAATCTCCTCGGAGCTTTTGATTTTTATCTGCACGCAGACAATACAAAGAGCCAGAAGCCGACTCCAGGACGGTCGCATGCTGCCAAGCGTAACACTTTCGCGTTCCAAAATCTGTAGAATAATGGGCACTCCGTCTTATTAAGCCGTTGATTATTGCAAGATAAGAAGCGATTTGTTTGCAAAACTACGTCTGCATGGCCTATGTTGCTGTCTAAACTGGTCACATACTTGGTAAACATGATCCTTAATGACGGCGTACTGTTTGTTTACCAAGTATTGTGTTCCTACTAACTACTGATAGCGCGAGTAACTTCGCATCATTACTTAGAATTGTGAAATGACATTTGGGATTGTTACGCAATTTAGAGGGGAAGGTAGCATCTGATTATGTTCTAACATAAAAAATTGCTGGGTCTATTTTAGTTTATTTGATGTCATCTGCATTTATATTTCTTACTGCATTAGTAGATTGGATTTTTTAGGTACTGCTCTATTGACCTGATTCTCTAGATGATTACGATTAAAATCTGTTTTTCTGCTAATGCCACATAAGAAATAAGGCCGCAATCAAGATAGATGACTCTTGATGACTCTTGTCAAAGAAGCGCGCAGCATTTCGTAAAAAGCCTACGGAGTGCCTAAAAAAAGTGCCTACGGAGCCCTCGAAGAGCGATCCGCTGCTTGATTGATGCTAACATATTATTATGAGGCAGACCAGGGCACCCAAAAATTTCTGGAGTATACAGCCCAGGGAATTTTGATACTCAGCGGTCATATTGATTTTCACGGGGGTACAACGCTATAAGGCTGAGATACAACCCGGGCTGGAGGTGCGTACCCTCGTACCCCCAAAGCTTAGGTCTGTTATGAGGGGCGCAGCCAAAAGTGGGTAAATCTCATCTAGATATAATGCTCTAATATAGATCCAAGAAGGAGACACCCATCCTCAGCTTCGTCATCGTGCCTCACTTTGTGTGAAAAATGCTCCCTTGTATCTAATCCAAGCGACCCCCTTGCTATCAACATTCTTTACTTAAACGTGCTAATGACTATTCGATACTATTTATAATTAATGAACGCCAGGCGCCGTCTCGATATTTTCCGAAACTTTCTATATTTTTGAAACGAAGTTAAATTAACGCGCTTCGCTAAATGTATTCAAAAAGCGAGCGCGGCAGTTTTGGCTCATTAGTATCTCTGTGAATTGTTCGAGCGTGCTTCAGAGTTGCTTATTTCTGTCCTCTTCTCATGCGAAATGGGCGCTCAGGTGAAAAGTCATAGCATCTGGCTTTAAAATTAGGTATTAATGGAGGCGGTCGACTCGGTCTGAGTCTGCTGACTTGTACCCCAGAAAGATCAGCAATTAAAGTATATTGTAAAATATGGAGGGTAGTGCAAAAACGTTTGCACCGAGCAGCGACAAAAGTTCTTTTTTGACTGCCGATAGACTGTCTTTCCGAGTTTTAAAAAATAGTCGACGGTCCCGACCAGAGACGAACATGGGGTTTACACCTCAAGGAGCCTAATACCTCTTGCCATACATGTAACAGTTGGCGAAAATTAGTGTAATCATAGATTATCAATCTGAGGTGAGCATGGGGTATTCATAAGTTGGCATGCTAAAGTGGCAGGGAGAGTGCGGGTTTTTAATTTAGTTAAATTTTAATTCACAGGTTCTTTTCGTCATAATGTCATTTTAATTTCTTAATTTCTTCCTTTTTCAGCCATCTGATTTGACGTAATTTGCAGGAATTTGACCTATCGCATTTAGTGAACTATATTCATCATGGATCCTCAAACAAAGGGACAAAGGAACGCTCGAAAAATTGCGGAACTTTTCATTTCTTCGAAGAAAAATGCTCGGGCGTGGAGGTGGAGTACTGTTCTGCTCATAAAAAAGTTGTTTTGGACGTTCATTTATTTGACCGGTGGCATACTTACTACTCTGACATGCCTCGAACTCTATTCAGACTACATAAATTATTCGCCCTCCTATTATGTCACAACCATACATGGTACAACGTGTGCGCTGCCAAACACGACGATTTGCTTGCCTTTTTTTCACGGTCAAGAACTTATTGAATCATATGAAAAGGATTGGTCGAATATCAGCAGTAAAACGGGAAACGAAACAGGAAAGTGGTTCATTGACAGACTGGCACTATATTTTGACAAGCACGTGCAGTGGGAAGTTGAGGAGGAGCCTATTGATTGGCCGACCTACGGTACCGTACTCTACATTGCGCAGAACTATCTAAGCATCCTCTACGAAATGGAATCGTATCGCGGGTATGGCGAAAATCCTATGAAAGAACTGTTCAGTGAAGCAACAGATATCTCGCTAGCCATTGCGCAAGTTTTGATTCCAAAATTGAGCGAATCGAAAATTTCACTCTTGGAATTCAGAAAAATTTTTGGACGGCAATTCAGACAACTATATCCGATATCGGTCTCGATCACATCGATGAATTATGAATACCAAAACATGTGGAAAGACATAACGAACATCACTATCAGCGATGAAGAAATCTTCATTAGTAAGCATCAGGTATGTTACAAGCTGATACTCGAACAATACCAACGTAAAATCAACACCAGGATTATATTAGAAATTAATAATGCTAAGCTGTGGTATCCAGCAATATGGGATATTGATCACCTTTCTCTTGATTATGTTTTCCTTGTTGAACCAATAACGATCGATGTGAGTGGAAAATGGAGGGCGGGGAGCACTTTCAATGAGTGGGACTGGACATATTGGGCTACTGCGAATGTCTTGAGGACACAGTATACGAGATTAGTCATCAATCCATCGGCTACATATGTTGCATTGCGCAAAGTACGAGGCGAATACAAATGCATAAACAACGCAACGATGGACGTTTGCTTGGGTCAATGCCGAAATGAAATCATTGAGGAGCTTTGCAATTGTTCAGCAAGTACAGTACCTTCACAGAGTCTGTCAGAGTCTCGTATGACGTCATGTATGGTTGGTTTGTATGAGAAATGCTTGTTGGATTTTAACGGCACAGAAGACTACTTGCGCTGCAGCAAATGGTGCCTCGACTCTTGTGTTCACCGACAATATGATGTACGAAAAGATACGGATTTCCCTAATGTACTTTTACATAATTTTCCAATCAGGTCCAGTTCGTGTATAGTGCACCAAACAGTTACAAGCTTTTTGATCGTTTTTCAGTCATTTGTTGAACATTGGGCAGAGGCTAACTTAGGGTGATGGTAGACATGGAGCTGGGGATATGGGGTACCCGGAACTTCCAACCAGTGCAATAAAAACCTTGAATTTCCTCTGAGAATCGTCCAAAAAAATTATAAAATTGCATTAAATTCTTTTGAGTTTCCGCCTTTTTTTGCTTGACTATGCAAATTTTCCTGAATCTCCTCCAACTTTTGAGCCCTGTTAACAGAACTGTAACCAGGAGACTCTGGCAGTCGTAGTCAGGGGCAAGACCTCCGTCAAAATTTGGCGTCCATTTGAATTTGGGCCGAAATCCCGACACAAAGGGATCTACCGGCGTCCCCCTCCTTCGACCGGTTCAGACCGCCTGGTCTCGGACATCCAATACCAGTCTGCTGTCACACTGTAGTGGTACCCCCAAAAAGCGAAATTATTGAAATCGTGTTCGCGAATTAGTAACGGACAAGTCTCAGATTTCGTAAGCGGAAAGAGCTTTTCATGCCTCAGATATCCCCCATACTAAGGGGATCGGATGGGTTTCCATGTTCGGTCCAAGTAAAATATGAAATAGGATTAAGTGTGGACTGAAGAAATATCCAGAAGAGCAGAACTGAGTTTTTGGTCGTTTGGATACAAATTATTTTTCACCCGTGCACTCTACATTAATGTGACTCTGCCTGGTCAGATATGATAATTCATTTTCATATGTTGAAATAGCGTTTACAAAATGCGACTACTTGATGTACTTTGAAATTGATGATTGGTCACCGGAAAAAATAATTGGCATTATTGGGGGTGCGCTCGGATTTTGGATGAGCATTGACATTATAGTGGTTGTTTACGAAATTTTGACAAAGCTGATATTATTTATTATCAAGAGAATCTTTGCAAAAACGCATGGAAACAAACAAGTGATCGAAGGAGCTAATAGTGAACGCACCAGCGAACAACAAGAAAACAGAACATTAAGAGAAAGGATAAATATAACTGCTCTGAATTTCAAAAACATTGATTTCAAAAACGAAGACTTCATAATTTGGGCTGTAAAGAAACTGATTTGGTCCATCCTGTTTATTGCGGGTATTGCACTGACTTTAAAAATGCTTGTGGAGCTTTTTGAGAAATACAATAAAGGAGGCACAAAGGTAAATGTGGCGATTAAGTTCAACCAGACAATGGTGCTTCCCTCTTCAGCGGTTTGTATTCCATACTATATGGGCCGCCCCTTTTTTGACACCTATGAAATGCAGTTGTACATGAACCGAACTGATCTTAACAAGGATATTTTTCTTGGAGAAGGCCCCAATGAAACATGGCCAGCGATTTTGATTGACACGTCGTACAAATATCTGTATGCGATTTTTGAATATTCGCGTAAGCCTCATCCAGATTTTCAATTAGTTTACGATTATTTCGAAATGGTTAACTTCAATCACAATCTAATGCTGGAAATGTCAGTCACATATGAAGAACTGCTGAAAAAACTTGGTACTGAATTTGTCAAACTGAAAAATGTTAATTCGTTTTGCCAGCATTCTTCGACCAACACAACATTTCAAATGATCCCATTAATTACATTTGAAGAGTCGCCAAAGGAAATGTATGTGCATACATCGATTTGTTTGAATTATCAAATGGACAAGTTTGAATTTCAAAGTGTTGACGACAGTTGCACGATATCAATGGACTACGATTATGATGTCGATAAATCTTTTTGGGCGATAAGGTCCGCATATTCTTACGAATATAAAGTGGATTTATCCTTTTATGAGAAAAACATACTCGATGTAACCTTTGATTATTCGGCAATCGATCGAAGTGCGAACAATTGTTCGACTGAAATTTCTCCTATAGACTGCCTGGCGAGATGTCGAGACAAATGGATCAGCGAATTTTGCAGAAATTGCACTATCGAGTCTGAAAGAGGACGCGGTTTTGTCGAAGGATGCACCTGGCTAAAATATAGAGAAGTCGTTCCCATTATGACGCGAGTTGGTTAACAATAGAAAACACCGTTCATCCCACTAACTTTCGACCCTCAGAGAATGAACTTCTAGCCGTTTAACCTAGGGGCACGGCTTAGTCTCCGACTTGGATAGTTCTCCTTCAGGACAGCTCCCCTAATCGGATTTTTCAGATTAGAAGCCTGAGGCTTGTATTTGTTTTTTATAACTATTTTCACGTTTTTCACTTGGTTATAAACAAATAGAAGCCCAACTGGGCTTCTATTTGGAAAATAAGGTTTTTTATTTTTTTTAAATTAAATTATTTCTAAATATTACCTCTCATTAATTTTATTTTAAAATAAGATTTAATTATGGTAAATAAGGTTTTTCGCTGTCCGCAACCGAATTTTCACAAAAGCAGTGTATTGCTTTGCTTTTCATGCGTTACAATACATAGTGCATCTTTAGAATACATAAAAATAGAGCAAACTGAGAAATAAACTACCAGTTATCATAAAATTATCTTCGCCGCCAGTTTTTCGGACCACCATAATATTACCAGTTGCCATTTTCTTATACTGTAAATAACATAAGAATTGAATGAATTTTGAATCATAATCGACAATTATCCGTCTCCACGTATATAAAAGATTATTTTACTGTGGCATAATGAAAACCGTAAATTCATGACCATTACTTTTGTCAGACGTGGGCACCCTTTGGCGGCTGCGGGGTTGCAAGAGGAGATTTTGGAGGTTTTTGTGGGTTGCACAACCCCCACGCAACCCCCACCGCCCAGATCTGACATTTGTCTCCAAAAAGAGGCTTCGGGACTTCTATTTTGAAAAATCAGGCATAATGGAACCCCCGTGGGGATAAAAATTGGAAAAAATCGGAAAACCTGGTGCCGGGTATTTTCGAAGAAACTCCCGCCCCAAATAGCTTCTTTTTCCTGCTATACAACGGTTCTGTCCCCAGAGACAGATAACGGATATTGGTGAAACTGCGGTCAAGCAGTAGTCGCTTTTGTTTCTGCCTGTCCTATAACTGTCCGTAGAAAGGAAACTGTTTTTCCAAAGGAGTAAAAAGTCATTTGAGGTGAAGGCTTATTCGGAAAAACCCGGCATTAATAGTTTCCGACCAGAAAATTCTCCAACTATAATTAGCTAAAAATAAGTGCAGGAGATCACTTCTCCAATCACGATGTAAAGCAAAAGTGAATGAAAGAGAAGCAATATGACCTTCTTTCTTTAACTCACCAGACTAACCTACACATTAACCTTACTTGAAAATCGGAGAAGAGTCTGGTCGGAGAACTGTCTCGGGGGAGAGTAAGCCAGCTTCCCTCAAGGAAGAAACACCCACCCCCTTTTGCCCATGTTTGGATCCAGACCAGGTCTTGGAGATTATTTGAATCCCAAACATGCAGACTAAGTAATCAGTGACTTTTTACGTATTGATAGGCCGCGTCATTGTGGGGGATTTTTTATTGCTTGCATTCGGTAGGTGAGTCAAATGCGACAGAATCCTGTCAAGAAGAATGTCAATTGCCGTCGTGCAATCGCGCGAGTTTTGTTATTAACGCCGAATATGCAGACAAAGATAAAGACCTTCCCGACACTTTTCAAGCCATACGCATTCGTTTCCAAGAATTCAATTACCCAGTAATGACCGAGATCCCCCTATGGACATTGCAAGATTTCCTTGCAACCAGTGGAGGTCTGCTCGGATTTTGGATGGGTTTAGATGTCACTTTTCTTATCGGTATAGTTTTCACACCATTCATGTTCGTAATTGATGCATGCATGAAATTGAAATGGAAAAAAACACCTGAAAATGGTGTTCAAAATGAAGTATCTGACGGGTATCTAACGCTTCAAAACTTGGCAAAACTTTTTCAAGTGGATTTCGCTAAACTTTCTCGTCCATTTCTCATAAAGGCACTTTTCGAACATTTATTTTGGATAATTGTCTATGCCAGCTTTAGCATCATCACACTGATAATGTGCGTTAATTATTTTGAGCTGTTCCTAAGTTCGACTATTGATTCTAGTTCAGAAACATTACGAAATCGAACCATCTCGCTATCAGAAGGCACAAGTACTATTTGTGTGCCATGGGTTGATTCACAACTTGGTGGATGGAAAAAGGGCAAGAGTAATGAGACATTCTTGGAAGTTGACTTTCAAAACATAACCAATCTTGTAGACAAACAAATAATGATTGATGATAATTCCAGGTGGACAACTCGCCTGCTAAGAACCATCCATAAGTATTTAGTGATTGTTGAAGGATGGAAAACTATGACACAAATTGATTTAAGAACCTCGTGGAATGAGTATGCGACTGTCTCAGTCAATATATTTGGTACCGAAATGAGACGGTTGAATATCACCCAATACGAATTGATGCAAAAGTTTGGGCAACAACTGCGACAGCTGTACATTGTTGCTGCGACAAAATATATTGAAATTAACGGGACGTTAGTGCCCGAGATCGTTTCAATTAATCAAACTACGTTTGTTTCTCAAACTAAAATCTGCTTCTCAATCTCATCGAACGCTCTATCGTTTAACTCAACGAATGAATATCTTCACATAAAAATCGATAAATCATTGCTACCGTATGTCGGTTACTGTCCAAACCCGGAAAATGATAGTTATGCTTATGGGCCAAATATGGAAATATGGAGAAACTTTCGAATTTTGGTTGATCTTCTCGGAAGAGACACGGGCGCAGGAATGGGCAATTATACTCTAAATGGACACTTTAGTCAATTTTCAAGGATCATTGCGGACATAGTTGAAGTCATTCACATGCTGCCAGTTGTCAGTGGTACAACTCGCTGTTCTGATGAAATAACGCCGGCGAGATGTATGGATGAATGTCGTCTCAAGGCCATTCAACAACAGTGCAAGTGCTCTCCTAACAGCGCCAGTTGGCAAAATGCCAATCAGATCACTTTGAGGTCATTTAATCAGAACCTAGAGCAGCTTAATGACAAATTCCCTGCCCAGGTGCATATTTCACTAAAGGGCAACCGCTGAGGACAGTACTCATTTGGCTGCGTCTAATGCCTTAGCTATGAGGTCTGATATGAGACAGTCAGCTGAGCACAGATTTAGTTAAATATGCTCCTGTTGCCCCTTAGACTTAGACCAGAGGTGGGTATGGGGCAGGTATGCACGGGGGTATGGTATATTTGTACCCTCAGCGGTCTCATACCCATACCTGTAACGCGTGTCTGAGGCCAGCTGGTCTGCACTCCAAAAAAATTTCGCCACTACTGTACGTGGAGAAAATGTTTTTTCCTGCCAGCAGGGGGAGGGTGTCTGACCCTGGCCCCGGGGGATAACCCCCTAGACCCCTGACCACTGGTTGCAGGTAAGCTCACACTTCTCAGCATGAGTTAGGAGTACGAGAAAATTTCAACGATAAAGGGAGCACAGTGCTTTTCGGAGGCCGAAAATTGGTGACCTTTTTCAAAAGTCACCAGAAATGCAAAAGTTTTAAAATCAGGACAAATGGTGAGGGGTGAGTAACAACTATTTTGGTCCAACGGTCAATAAAAGAACTTCAAAAAGCAAAGGTGACAAGCCTAGGTAATCGGTTCAAAATTTCATGATCTGAGCCGGATTCGACCAGATAGAAATGAGAGAAGAGTACAGTCCGCCACACCCAGTTCAGAGCCTTGAGTATCGTATACGTAAGCCCAAGGCGCATCATTGAAAATCAGATTTGAAATATTTTGGAATAGTTATACTACAGTATTGCGCGCGAATACAATAAATATTCAGCAGACTAAACCATTCCCAACTATTTTTTCATATTTGGCGCGCGTCCCTGAAAAATTATTGATTTTTTCCTCACACACTTAAGCATTTGCGCGCGCCTCTCGTTTTGGTGTGGCCGACTTAATGGCGCTCATCAGTACTCATAATTTTTCCGGTGCCGGGAGTCTTCATATTACTTCCAGCTTCTTTCAGCAACGATTGCTCCTGGACTCACTACAATAACTGCTTACCACGGTTTGATACCGATGAAGCGTCCAAGTGCATGGAAAACTGTCGCCCGTTATGCAAGCGCGTACAATATGCCTCAGTAAGAAATGTCAAGGATTTTGAGGACAAATGTATAGCAGAGCTTATGATTTTCACGTCATCTTTTAAATATCCTCGTTACACGGAGAAATTTACGTCTACATTTTCGAATTTTATCTCTTCATTCGGCGGTATTCTTGGTCTATGGCTTGGATTAGATATCATATTGCTTGCTGACGGTCTGCTATTTTTGGTGAATCGATTAGCGACTGCTTGTGGTCGGTGGAAGCGACATAACAAGCAGAAATTGAAGACGCACGGGAATACCAGTGCCAATGGTAGCAAGAGGAGCTCAGTTCAACCAGAAAATGCACTCGAACTAAGATCAGCATGATACAGTAACTACGGTAGAAAATGGTAATTACGGCAACTACGGCAGAAATGAAATACTTGACAAAATATTTTCATGGTTTGTCATCAATTCTCAAAAATGTTGATTAATGATAATGAAAGCAAAAAGTGAACTAATCATCCGAAGCAATGACAGAGGAGTAGTTTATCTTTCAGAGAGACTTTCACATCTCGATACAATTGTTGTTAAACGATGGCCAAGAAAAAATCGGCTTGATTGAATATGCTGCTGTGCTAGGCAGCGCTATAAACACGTAATAATAAAATAATGCATTGTTTCAAAGAACGAATTAGTGATTCGAAACAATGATGATATAGCAGTTTTGTCTGTCGGAGAGCAACATATCTGGACGCAATTTTTAAACGATGACAAAGACGTGATCAGTTTGGAATGACTGTGCTTGCTATGCCAGATTATATATAGACGTGGGTACGGGATTTCCGCTGAGGGGGTGCGCACCCCCCCAGAATTTTAAGTTCATTCTATATAGTTTAAATTTCGGGAAAAAAATTTCCGCTGCCCTTTTTTTAGGTAGCCAAAATCCTGTCCGGAAAAATCACTGCACTTCTCTTTGAAAAAATTTCTGCACCACCCAGATGCCGGACCCAAAGTCGCAAAACCCTCTGGGGGGTGCACCCCCAAACCCCCACGCCTAGGTCTGGTTATATGTAGTAATAGTAGCGTTATATACAGTAATAATAACATACTGTTGCTTTTGCTAATGTACAAAATATGTAAATATGAATAAATTTTTAAAATAGCTCTTCCCAGGAAAAAATAACTACATTTTGCACAGAAACGGCAACCTGCTAGGTCATTAACCTATAGTAAGTGGATGATCAAAGGGGCTGCGCCAGAAATTGAATGTTGGGGGAAATCGAAAGGATGGGGGATTCCTCCCGTTTCCCCCCTAGCGCTCTGCCTGGATGATCGTGTGACCTGACCGACACCACAGTAGCAAGCAACAGACCTGGGCCTGGGAGCTACTATATGTATTGCCCTGCTATTAGTGATTAGCGCTCAATCGTTGCTAAAATATTATTGGTAGAGGCGCAGCCAGTGTTGGTATTACTCTCCTCTCGATATAGTTTCCTTTAAAATAGATCCAAGAAGTATCCTCCATCCCCCTTAGGGTCAAAATTTTTTTAGGGGGGTTGATCCCCTCCCTAAATCTGGTCCATCCCCCTTGGCCGACCCACCTTGCCCACCTCTGTATCCACCCCCCTCAGATTCGTCGTCGTGCCTCACTTTTTGTGAAATATGCCCCCTTGCATCCAATTCTGACCATACCCTTGTTATCTATACTTTTTTACTTGAGCATGCTTTTGACGACTCAACACTACTTTTAATTAATGAACGCCAGGCACTATCTCGACATTTTCTGCAGCTTTCTATACTCTTGAAACGAAGTTAAATTAACACGCTTCACAAGCTACTCGAGACGCAAACACGGCATTTTTAGCTCATTAGTATCTCTGGGAATTGTTCGAGTGTGATTGATGGTTGCATATATTTGGCTTCTTCTCTTGTAAAATCGGCGCTCAGGTGAAAAGTCGTAGCATCTGGCTTTAAAATTAGGTATTAATCGAGGCGGTCGACTAGGTATGATCCTGCTGACTCGTATGCTAGAGAGATCAACAAATTAAGTAAAGGTCGTGCGAAAAAGTTTTTATTGACTGCCGGTAAACAGTGGTTTACCACGTTTTTAAAAATAGTCGACGTTCCGACCAGAACCAAGCGTGGGGTTACCCCCCAGGGGGGCAGTACATACATCGTGCCATGCATGTAACAGTTGGCGAAAATTCGGGGGTTCAGAGTTTTTCAGGCTTTTGGTACAGTCCCGTAAATCTAATGGTCCCCGTTAGAGCCCTTCTTTTCCGCTTAGTTTGATTTTAAATCGCATATTCTTTTCGTTTTAATTTCGTTTAAATTTCTTAATTTTTGCCTTTCCCATCCATTGATTTGACTGATTTGCAGACATTTGCAGAAATTTGATCTATCGCATATATATTGCGCTATAATTATTCATGATTTCTGAGACAAAGGGACAAAGGAACGCTCGAAAAATTGCAGAACTTTTCACTTCTTCGAAGAAAAATGCTCGGGCTTGGCGGTGGTGTAGTGTTCCGCCCATTAAAAAGTTGCTGTGGGCGCTCATTTACCTCACCGGTGGCATATTTACTTCTCTGACAAGCCTTGATCTTTATTTGAACTATGATAATTATCCACTCATCAATAATGTGACCACTATGCATAGTAATACGTTTGCGCTGCCAAACACGATGATTTGCTTGCCTTTTTTTCACGGTCAAGAACTGATTGATTCATATAAAGATAAGTGGTTGAAATATGGCAACAAAACGGGCTACGAAACTGGAAACTGGTTCATTGACAGACTGACATTATATTTTGAGAATCACATGTTGTGGGAAGTTGAAGAGGAACCAATCGATTGGCTGACCTATGGTACCGTACTCTACATTGCGCAGAACTATCTAAGTATAGTCTACGAAATGGAATCATATCATGGTTACGGCGAAAATCCTATGAAACAACTATTGAGTCAAGCAACTAATATCTCGCAAGCCATTATACAAGTTTTGATTCCGAAAATGAACGAATCGAAAATGTCACTCATGGAATTCAGAAAAATTTTTGGATGGCAATTCAGACAATTGTATCGAATATCCGTCTCTATCGCATCGAAGAATTATGAAAAAGTAAAAGTATCCTGGAACGACATAACAAACATCACTATCAGCGATGAAGAAATCTTCATTAGTAAGCATCAGATATGTTACAAGCTAATACTCGAACAATACCAACTTAAAGTCAGCACGAGGATTGTGTTAGATTTCGATAATGTTAAACTGCGGTATCCCGACGAATGGCTAGATGGTCATTTTTATTCTACTGGTTCTTCTCTTGTTGAACCAATAACAATCGATGTGAGTGGAAAATGGAGGACCGGTAACACCGAAAATGAGCTGGATTCCACGTATTGGGCTATTACGAATGTCGAGACGAGTCTGTACACGAGATTAGTAATTAATCCAATGGCTACGCTCATTGATAAGTCCGAACTTCGAGGCAAACGGCGCTGCTTTTTTAATGCAACGTTGGACGTTTGCTTGGGTAAATGTCGAAATGAAATAATTGAGAAATTCTGCAATTGTTCAGCAAGTACAGTACCTTCACAGAGTCTGTCAGCGTCTCATCAGACGTCATGTATGTTTGGTCATTATGACAAATGCTTGTTCGACTTTAACGGCACAGAAGACTCTAACTGTAGCAGTAACTGTCTCGATTCCTGTATTCACCGACAATATGATGTGCGAAAAGGAGCAAATTTCCCTCATGAACTTCAAGATTATCCAATCAGGTCCCGTTCGTGTACAGTGCACTAAACAGAAAACGAGCTTTTTGCACGATTTTCGTTCATTTGTAAAACATTGGGCAGAGGCTAATTTAGGGTGGGGGCATACATATAACAGATGGCAAAAGTTGGGGAGGGGTTCAGGTTTTTTTTTTGCGAAAGTAGAGGGGGTTCAGATTTTTTCGGCCTTCGGCCGAAAATGAGTAGGGAACCCTACTCTCATTTTTGGGCCCTCCCCCCAACCTTCCCCACTTACAAGTATGCTTTGGGCTATCTTAGTCCCAACCCGAGAAAAAAACCTGAATCCCCTGGAAATCGACCAAAAATTTTCAAATTTGCATAATCAGGCGAAAATTTCATGGTTATCATGTTTGAAAATTTTATGTGGCTCTTGGACGGATTGCCCTGAAACTCAGGGTTCAACGAAAAAAGGAACATGTGCAATCGATTCAGGGCCGTCGATAACCCCAAGTGCAAAATTTCATGATAAACGGACCTTCCAACGTGAAACATGAGTTTCGCAGTGTATTCCCCTGCAAATCAGGTCCGACGAAAAAATAAAGATGCGCATTCGGTTCAGCTTCCATGAAAACCCCTGAATACAAATTTGCACGATAACACAGAAGTTCCAAACTGAAGTACATGTCCCACAGCGAAATTCTCCTTAAAATCAGGGTCTGGAGAAAAAACGAACATGTCCATTCGATTCAGGACCCTTGATTACCTCCATGTGCAAAATTTTAGAGAGATTCAGCAAAAGATAAAATATTTATAGTGAAATCAAGTAGCGTCGGACAAACCAGTATCGGGATGTCCGACACACACAAAGTCGCAGCCGGGTCGGACATACCGGCATGTCCGACGACAAACCGGCACGACACATACACCAAAAACCGAAATTATTGAAAATGTGTTCCCAAGCATTGGTGAAAAGGCTCGGGTTTGGTAAGCAGAATAAACCTTTCGCGCCTCAGATACCCTCATATTGCGGGGTTCGGATGGGTTGTAACTTTCTCTAGGTTCTATGTTCGGTCCAAGCAAAATATGATTGGTTTTATGCGGACTGAAAAAAGAAATATCCAGAAAGCACACAGATGAGTTTTCGGTCACTTGGATGTAAATCATTTTTCACCCGTGCACTGTACATTAATGTAACTCTGCCTGATCAGATATGGTGATTCAGCGGCATATATTGAGATAACATTTACAAAATGCGACTATTTGATGTATGAAGAAATTGATGACTGGTCATCAGAGAAAATTATTGGCATAATTGGAGGTGCGCTCGGATTTTGGATGAGCATCGACATTATTGTGGTAGTTTACGAAATTTTGACAAAGCCAATATTATTTATTATCAAGAGAATCTTGGTGAAAACGCATGGAAACAAACAAGTCATCGAAGGAGCTAATAATGAACGCACCAGTGAAAAAGAAAGAAACGGAACATCAGGAGAAAGCAGAAATATAACTTCTTTCAATATAATACACATAGATTTCAAGAACGAAGACTTCATAAATTGGGCTGTAAGGAAACTGATTTGGTCTATCCTGTTTATAGCAGGTATTGCACTGACTTCAAAAATGCTTGTGGAGCTTTTTGAGGAATACAATAAAGGAGGCTCAAAGATAAATGTAGCGGTTATGTTCAACAAGACAATGGTGCTTCCCTCTTCAGCGGTTTGCATTCCATACTCTTTTGACAGTGGCTATTTTGAGAGCGATGAAATGAGACATTATATAAACCGAACAGATCTCGACAGGAATATTTTTCTTGGGGAGGGTCCCAATGAAACATGGCCAGAGATTTTGATTGATACATCGTATAAATACCTGTTTGCAATTTTTGAATATTCTCATAATCCTCATCCAGAAATTGAAAGTTTGGATTCATATTATTTACCGATGTTAAATTTCAATCACAATCTAATGCTGGAAATGTCAGTCACATATGAAGAGCTGCTGAAAAAACTTGGTCATGAATTTGTGAAACTGAAAAATGTTAGTGCGTTTTGCCAGCATGCTTCGACCGACACGACATTTCAACTGATACCGTTGATTACATTTGAAGAGTCGCCAAAAGATATGCTTGTACTAACATCGATTTGTTTGAACTTTCAAATGGACAAGTTTGAATTTCAAAGTGTTGATGACAGTTGCACGATATCAATGAACCATGTTTTAAATTGGGTCGGTAATCCTTTTTGGGCGATAAGGTCTGCAAATTCTTATGAATATCAAGCGGATTTATTTTTCTATTGGGCGCAAGTACTCGATGTAACCTTTGATTATTCGGCAATCGATCGAAGTGCGAAAAATTGTTCGACTGAAATTTCTCCTATGGACTGCCTGGCGAGATGTCATAACAAATGGATCGACGAATTTTGCAGAAATTGTACAATAGATTCCGAAAGAGGACGCGGTTTCGTCGAAGGATGCACCTGGCTAAAATATAGAGAAGTCGTTCCCATAATGACGCGCACAGTTGGCTAACAATAGAAAATTCTGTTCATCCCCTTAACTTTTGACCCTAGGAGATGTAACCTCTAGCCGAGAGGGGGCTTAATCTGTGACTTCGAGAGATCTCCTTCCGGATAGCTCCCTTACCGGTTTTTCTGATTAGAAGCCCCGGGCGTGTATTTGGTTTTTAGCTATTTTCACGTTATCACTTTGGCTTCAAAAAGAATACCCCGGGCGTTCTGTTTGAAAAATACGGTTTCATCCGCAAACGAATTTGCACGAAAGCAGAATATAGCTTTGCTTTTCATGGGATAGAATACTTAACGCATCTTTAGAATATTTAAAAGTAAAGTAAACTGCCAGTTATCATAAAAGTATCTTCGCCGCCAGTATTTCGAACCACCGTAATAATGAAAACTAAAATTAAAACTTTTCTCCAAACTACCGTAAAGTGGAAGCAAATGAAAGAGAGAGAGACAAAATAATATGATCTTGCTTTCATTCACTAAAAAGGTTGCTGGCCTACACATTAGTTTTCATTGGGAGTTGGAGAAGAGTCTGTTTGGCGAATAATTCGGGCGCACATTAAGCCTGCTCCCCCTAAGGATAAAACACCCACTCTCCGTTGCCCACCTCTGGATCCAGATCTAGTCTTTCAGATTATTTGAATCACAAACATGCAGACTAAAGCAATCGATGACAATTTACGTGCAGAATACTGATAGGCCGCGTCATTGTGGGGATTTTTTCATTGCTTACATTCGACGAGTCAGTCAAATGCAACGGACTCCTGTCAAGAAGAATGTCAACTGCCGTCGTGCAATCGGCCGAGTTTTATTATTAACGCCGGTTTTCCTGACAAACAAGACAACATTCCAGACAATTTTCAAGCCATGCGCATTCGTTTCCAAGAATTCAATTACCCAGTAATGACCGAACAGCCGCTATGGACATTACAAGATTTCCTTGCGACCTGTGGAGGTCTCCTCGGGTTCTGGATGGGATTAGATGTTACTTTTCTTATCAGTTTATTTTTCACACCACTCATGTTCCTAATTGATGCATGCATGAAATTCAAATGGAAAAAAACATCTGAAAACTGTGTTCGAAATGTAGTATCTGACGGGTTCCTAACGCTTCACAACCTGGCAAAACTTTTTCAAGTGGACTTTGCTAAACTTTCTCGTCCATTTCTCATAAAGGCACTTTTCGAACGTTTATTTTGGATAACTGTCTATGTCAGCTTTACTGTTATCACATTTATAATGTGTGTTAACTATTTTGAGCTGTTTTTAAATACGACTACTGATTCCAGTTCAGAAACGATACGGAATCAAACCATATCATTATTAGAAAGCAAGGGTACCATTTGTTTGCCATTAAATATATCAGAACTTGATGGATCCACGAACAGCAACAGTAATAAGACATTCGTGGAAGTTGACTTTCAAAACATAACCGATCTTGTAGACAAACAAATGATGATCAATGAGAATTCCAAGTGGACAGCTGGTCTGCTAAGAACCATCTATAAGTATTTAGTGATTGTCGAAGGATGGAAAACTATGACACAAATTGATTTGGGAACCTTGTGGAATGAGTATGCCGCTGTCTCAGTCAATATGATAGGTACCGAAATGAGACGGCTGAATATCACCCAATACGAACTGATGCAAAAGTTTGGACAACAACTGCGACAAATGTATGTTGTTGTAGCGACAAGCTATGTTGAAATGAACGGGACGTTAGTACCTCAAAATGTGTCAATCAATCAAACCACGTTTGTTTCGGAAACGAAAGTCTGCTTCTCAATTCCGTCGAACGCTCTATCGTTTAACTCAACGAACGAATATCTTCACATCAAAATCGACAAATATTTGCTGAGAAATGGTTTTTGCCCAAAACCGGCAATTATAGCTGGTGATCCGTCGTCAGCTCTGGATAGGTGTAGTCGCTGTCGAATCACGATTGATCTTCTTGGAAGAGACATGGGCATAGGTTTGGGCAATTATACGTTAAATGGACACTTTACTCAACTTTCAACGATACGTGTGGACGTAGTTGAAGTCATTCACACGCTGCCAGTTGTCAATGGTATAATTCGCTGTTCCAAGGAAGCAACGCCGGCGAGATGTATGGATGACTGTCGTCTCAAGGCAGTCCAACAACAGTGCAAGTGCTCACCAAACAGCGCCAGTTGGCAAAATGCCAATCAGATCACTTTGAGGTCATTTAATCAGAAACCAGAGCAGCGTAATGATCAGTTCCCTACCCATGGGCCTATTTCACTAACGGACAGCCGCTGAGATCTGTACTCAGCGGGCTGCCTTTAAAGGGACCTGAAGTGAAAAAATAACTCTTCGGCTATCTACTACAAGGTGGTCCAAAAGTTCGTTGACTCAAACTTTCAAAATTTTATGTACTCTAAAATTAAAAACTGTGCAAACCTATGGTATTGGATCGAGTCATATATTTTTCACGTTTTGGGATGCTTCAAAAAAAGCTATATATTTTTGTCCTTTTTTTGCCTGATAACTTCTGTTATATATCGTTTGAAAGAGGGCTGTCTCACGATTATAATGATATATCATTCTTATCCCTTGAACAATTTAGCGTGTTTTTATTTCAAATCAAATGGATGACTAAAAATTGCATTTTTGG